>JAECUM010091482.1:0-40262 GCA_016617855.1 Megalonaias nervosa
ACTCAACCAACTGAGCTACCCGTGATTCTTAGATAAACTGAACGGGAATATATAAATGAAGACTGCCAAACACAAGATATTATTCACAGCCTCTCAAATCCTAACAAATTTCACTGGTAGATTCATTGGTTGCATAAAATATCCTATTCATAACAATAGGTTCCATAACATATACTATTCAAATAATGGGTTGCAGAAAATGTTCCATTTTGATTACATCAAGTTTACAGTACTTATGTGGGCATAAACGTTATGATCGCCGTACAAAGCGAATGGTCAATGAGCCCCAGCCACATGCAGAAGGGTCTGGTATGACCTCATTTTCTTTTCTGTATGGCGGACCACCTGACAAAGCCATCATTTTGCTGTTTATGAGATTCCGATTGAATAGTCGGACTGATGTCTCCATACTAGTTAATATGACGTATGCCTCTCTCTATAAGGCCGTGAGGTCAGGCATATTTATCATGTCCTGGTGCTTCCTGTCAATTATATTGTTGACCCTACCCCATGGAATATCCTAAAGATATCCACTCTTCCTCCTGTCTGTGAATGTCCAGGAAGGATAACCTCATCTAAGCTGGTAATATGAATTCTGATTAAAACGCCCAGTTTTGGGTAATATTTCAAATGTGGAAAAGCGAGCGAGCGAGCGAGAGAGAGAGAGAGAGAGAGAGAGAGAGAGAGGATTAAGATTATCAGGAGCACAGTGTGTGAAACTAGTGTCAAATGTGTTAATCTGTGAATACAAATTGTTATATGCAATGAAAGGCGAGAGAAAGAAACGAGCCCATGAATAATAATTTTTTTCCAGATAGCTCAACAAAAAACTTTATTAAAGTTAACAACTAATACGTTAATTAATAATTAATTAAAATGAAAATATAACACTATCAAAAATAACCATTTAGTTTATGAACGACAGGTAGGAATACTGTCAGATAAACAGACAGTAGAAAGGTAACATAAACAATACACCCTTATAATGCCTAAAACCTATCAAAAGAGGGAATGCTGGTTTCAATAGTTCTGTGTAGCTACGATTGCACTCTGGTTTACTTCCCTTGGTAAGCGGATGATATTAACTCGAAAATGGAATCAACGGTAGTCACCTTTAATGTTGACAAAACTCTGGCACGGGGACTATCACCTGACAAAAGGTGGATACTGTAGCTGCTTTTAGGTTATACCGATGTAAGGCCAAGGACACAGCTACCGGAACGCTCACAACGCGTCTTTTATACCCATAGAAACAAAACGACCGGAAACCAACGAACCAAGTGCGTTTGGTATCGCACTTTGTGACATATAGCGTATACGGAAAGAACGGAACATACCCGAAACATTAACTGGCTAGAAACCGAAATAGAGGCAAATGTAAACAACCTTGGGTACACAGAACGGACAAAAGAAATAAAATAACCGGCAACTGCAGGCAAATTACTGAACTGTACTATCACAGAATTCAAAAAGGGTACTAATATCATATTTGCAGTATGCAGGGTTGTACAGAGAAAACATAATGCGAATTTAAAGGCTCGTTGAATGGTTCGGTTCAAAGTCACCCTATATAGTATTATGTATATTTCATTTGCATTGTTTCGTTTCTTAATTAGTTGTTTTGATTTTTTATTTCATTTTATGCTATTGATAATGTAACATCGTATGATGGACTTGAACTTGTCCAAAATCAAGTTCATTTTCTTCCTGACTTGAATCATTGATTTTGATTTAGCAAACACCATGTTAATCTCACTGTCTAGTACTGCCATGTCTGCCTGTTGTTTACTTCATTATATATTATAAATTTAGTAATATATTTCCCATTATAACTAAGAGTTTACTTTGTAAACATTATGAAAATTCCAGAAGGAAACTTTCCATTAATTAACAGTCTTTTTTTTTTTTGAAAATGCTAATTGTGTCCTGAGGTAACGTAGAGGACTATATAATCTTGTTTTCCTAAAAATTAATTGTTCGTGTTACAGGATCTTGAGACAGAATCTGTTGTATCATTGTTGAGTCCAGAAATTCATTTGGGCTGGAAGTTTATTTATTCAAATTATTTATCAACTGGAAATCCAATGTGTTCTTCAGAAATAACATTCTTGGAAATAGAGACTTGAATTTATAGTGAAATTTCAAACAAAGGTTTAATTCTTGGATTGTATTATTGTGATCCAACAAAAGACTGTTGGCATATCATTACTAGACGGGCCACCAAAGACGCAGAAGCACGTAAGCATTAGACTAAATTTTGGATTTCCACTAAAGTTTGTTCAGAACTTTAATCATAAGGACTTGTGTCTGTAATTCTATGATTATTTGAGATTAAATTCGCTATACCGTAATTTCCCTTTTTACATGTTCACTTTTGTATTTTAGGGAAATAAAATATTTTAGAAAGCTTGTTGCTTCTCACTCTTTTCTATTACCTATCTTACGACCACAGTCTTAATAGAAAATTGGAGGCTCGTCCTTATGATACGACTTTCTCTAAAGTATATCAGAAAACATTGTTTTGAAATCTAGACTCAGATTGTTTTGGAATTTGCTAAGTCCCATGTATTATTTCACATTTTAAAATATATAGTGAAACCAGCAAGCATTTACAATAAAGTGGAGAACTTGATTTAAAATCCCAATTAGGAATGGTTAGACTCCTTGATGACGGATGAATTGCTCCAGATTGTCAGAAAATATGATCTTTCTGAGGCAAAGACATCTTTATCGAAGCAAGAAAGAAAACAACATTTTGGTCTAATATTTCCTGGAAAAGAATATTCGGATAAAAGTCCTTTGGATTTAATTAGTGGGTCTCCATCTGGCTGTAACTTGCAAGTTATGGAATTGAAATTGAAACACAAGAATAAAATAGAGTTGAGAAATCTTGAGCTTCAAGAAAGACAATTGAAAGAGGGAGGAGAGAAACAAATAGAATTGCAGATGCAGAGAGAGAGAGAGAGAGAGAGAGAGAGAGAGAGAGAGAGAATATGCCAATGCAAATGCAACTCCAATATGAAAAAGAAGATATGGAAATACAGAGAGAAAACGAAGAAAGGGAATTTTTAACTTGGATTCAAAGATTTAGAGGTGGCAGGTGGGAAAATATCCCCCACTTTACACACATATTCAAGTTATGATGTTATTAAATATTCGGTTAGTATCCCATTTTAAAAATAAAGATGTAGATAAATATTTTCCTCATTTAAAAAATGCTGAATATTTGAAATGGCCAAGGGTGCAATGGACTCTGTTATTACAAAGTGCACTTTTTGGGAAAGATCGGGACATCTACACTTCCCTCTCAGTACGGCAAATTGCTGGTTATGATCTGATCAAAGAATGTATCTTGAAGGGTTATGAGTTGGTACCTGAGGATTGTCGAGAAAAGTTTAGGAAGTATAAGAAAGAACTAGACAAACCCATGTCGAACTTTAAAGAGAAAAAGAGCAGAAAGTTGGTCAAGATTACTAAAATTGCATACCAACTCATTTTAGCCGAAGAATCCGAGAATTGCGTCCATGGTGACTTTAGGACTTACCTTGATAAACACAAGGTCAATCATTAGAAAATGCTGCTCGTACAGCTGACCAGGCTGACAGATATCCCTTAGCTCATAAACTTTCTTTTGTCACTAAGTCTTCTTCTCAGCGGTTTTTCTGGTAAAACACTATTTCAGCCTTATACGAACACATCAAATCTCAATCTAGCACAACTTTTAGGAATAAAGTTTCTGATAACATCGATCAGAAATTCCTTGTCACTTCCTCCGAGAACCTATTGCAAGAACAAATGACACGTTTTTTTCTGATTGCTACAGGTTGTAAAACAACAAACAAAATCACGACAGACCTATTCCAACTGCTTTTATTTCTAAGAGGTCAAGGTCACGGTCTTGTATGACAGCAGTACATTTGTTGCGTCAAACAAGTCACAGTCTGATTTTATTATGGAGAATTATGAACCATTCATGTCAAAGGGTTTTATATCACTTACGAGTAATTTTGCCAATTCCATAGATAATAAATTTTGCAGGGACGCAGGAGCTTCTCAGAGTCGTTCATTATCAAGTACTTTGCTTTTTTCTGAGAAGTTTGCTTCTAACGAGTGTTCTTATTCAGGGAGTAGAGTGCAGCTTTCTTAATCTTTCTCTCCACTGGTAATATTTGTCATCAGGCTTAGCCTCAGGACCCGTAATAGTCGGAACAGTGTTTTCTTTATCCATTGAGAGTATTCATTATTACTAGGCAATGACCTATCTGGAGATAAGCTTGTTGTGAATCCACTTGTAACTGACAACCCTTTTTCCGGATTAGAAAGTCGATCATATCGACCCCACCCCGATTTTTGCCAAGCTTGTACAGCTACTAGAGCAATGGCAAAGAAAGCTCTTAAGAATGATCAGGAAATTGTTCCTTAAGTTGGCACATATACTGGTCTGGCTTTTAATGAGGTAACATTTATTCCTCGTTTGGGTCAATCAAAGAGTATTGATTACAGTGATCCAATTTTAACTACTAACTCCTTTAATTATAAACTGGGTTATAAACGACAATCACTTGTCATTGAGCAGGAACAAGATCACGAGATCTCCTGCATGTTTCAGAGGGCTATTAGCGAAATTGAAGCCAAACAAGTACCTGTTTGTTATTTTGTTAAAAATGGGGTCCTTATGTGAAAGTGGAGACAACCTGAGGTACTTGTTGGTGACGAGTGGTCAGTGAACTATCAAATTATTGTTCCAAGGTCATATAGACAGGAAATTCTTCACCTACCCCATGGAACATACTCGGCTGGTCATTTAGGGATCAATATGACTTATCACAAGATCTTGAATTTATTGGCCAAAAATTAAAGGTGATGTTAGTAAATACTGTCAGAATTATGTAATGGTAGGAAAACCTAATCAGCAGTCATGCAAACAATACTTTTTGACCATAATGTGAGCACCTACAATATTCCCAGAGGTAATTCCTTTGAGGAATATTAAAATTAAAACAATTTTAAAAGATTTGAAAAGGTCTTGTATTATTCAATTGGCCTGAAAAAATCTGTCTTATCTGATGAGTGGTCAAAATTTATGTCTGGAATTTTCCAGCAAGTTATGCATGAATTTGGGCATTCAAGTCTTTCGCCTATGATTCCGAAAGCCAAGGGCCTTAGAACGATTTCATCAAACTTTAGTATAATTCGGTCATATTGTTTTGATACTGGGAAACATTGGGACGAAAGTGTTCATTTACTGCTGTTTTGTATTAGGGAATGAGTTCAAGAATCGTTAGGATTTAGTCCCTTTGAACTAGGTTTTGGACACGGTCCGTGGACCATTGAAGTTGTTAAAAGAGAACCGTCTTTCAAATGAAGATACAGAAATTAATCATCTTGACTATTTTGCTAATTTTAAATATAAGTTTTCAAAGGCTTGTGAGAACTAAATCTGCACTCTACCCAGTCAATAATCAAATTAAGGGATGACAAAACTACAAAGGAAATGTATTTTCAGCCTGGTGCCATGCCACAAAATTATCTTCAGGTTCTTATGCAGTTGAAAAGAAAGTAAATAACACACACACACACACACACACACGCACACACATATATGTATGTATGTATGTATGTATGTATGTATGTATGTATGTATGTATGTGTTACATGAGTTTGTTGAACGAGATCGGCAGGTAATCATGCAGTCAATCTAGTTGCACCTGTCCCACACAGGTAGGATTTAAGCGATAGAATGCAATCGAGCTGTAGTGATTGGTGTACCCAATCTTCGGAATTCAGAAATTATAAATATTCTGGACTAGAAACTTTCACTTCTACGGCAAGAAGAAGAGAATAAGCTAAAACAGCTGTTACTTGACTATAAGCAATTGTTTCCAGATGTTCCTATAGGAACAAATAAAATAATTAGGTTCCTTCGTTTACATGTTCCCTTTTGTATTCTAGGGGAATAAATTATTTATTGAAGTTTACAAAGCTATTTGATTTTTAGTCTTTTGAATTACTTAATTTAAGACCACAGTGTCGTAATAGTAGCAATATACGTGTACGATAGCACACTACATATATACATATAAATATATATGACAGAAAAACCGACAAAGAATAGCTGGTTATAGACCAGCGTACGGAGGTAAATGAGGTGTCTGTTCTACATATCATCGATGGCGTTCCTTTCACTTCTTTTCAGGAACTAAAATTAATTTTTATTTTTCCAATGAGATCCAAGGTTACGAGTTCGCTTTGTCTCCAGAAAAGTGTTTCCCTTGTATCACCTTCTTTATTATCTCATCTCTCCTTCTCAAAGAGGTCCAGTAGTCAGTCCTATTAAAGGTGCAGCCACAACGTTCTATTAGCATGTGTAGAAGTCCTCATTGGGAAAGAACATCTTGCATTCTCTTTCGACTGAAGGGTATTTGATTTTTGTTTTCATTTGGCAAAGACGATGACGATGTCATCCTAATCGCTGTTCCTGTATCTTTGTCAAGGGCACCTTTCCTTTGAAAACATCTAAATAACACACACACTTTAGCGATGATTTATTTAGTTGCTTTTGTCATGATTGGTTCTAACATCGGAGCAATGGATTTGATAAGTACTAACAAACCAACCCAGTTCTTGTTCGGACAATGCCAGTAATCGTTGTAAAATGCTTACTGTTTTGTACTATTTTCTTAGGAGAGATCACTATTTGGATGATGCAGCAACAGCTGGAGAAGAGGAAGACGACGATAGAAGTTTCTTCAGAGATAGGCCCCACCTTTTCATCAGACTGGAAAGAACACTTGCTTTAAATATGATATTTGGCAGGCATCAGCATCAAGAGAAGTAGAATGAGAAGTAGAGGAGAGAAGGCCACAAAGCAGGTTTTCTAGACTACGTGAGCGCTCTATAAGAAGTATTTCTTCGTAAAGCAGATGTTTTCTTTATATTTCTCTTTTCATTATCTTCGTCGTCGTAGTCATCGTTCGTGCAAAAATTTGCTGCGCCTCTCTTCGTTTTGGTCTGCCTTTAGGTTGTTCGTTTTTTTTTTTATAGCTTCGGCATTATTTCATTTTAAAAGTGGACTAATATTGACACCTCCTAAAGATCCAGTTTCAGTTGATTTCCAAATGATTTGTTTGTTTGGTTTCCGTACAGATTCCCGTATCAGCCATTGGTGACTTACACGACTTTGAGACTAGCTTCTAGCATATATTAACGCACCTTTTCATTTTTTCGTTACCGATGGCATATAATACAAATCAGTTTGGCAGCAGGGTGAGATTGAAAGGAACTAATATTAAATAATGTTAGAAAGAAAATATGTGTGAGTGTGTGATTTTGATTATATGAATGGTGTTTTCTTTGCATTTTTAGACAGACAAAAAAGAGGAGGGTCGTGTGTAAATGAAGGGGCATCAATCGTAAAACAAAGTTAAGTTTTAGGGTTCAAAGTTGATGAGTAAATAGGCATGCAGCGATTGAGTGTCATCGACATAGATATAATTTAGCGAAAGGTGTTTCCAGATGCTTGGGGAACACTCTAACTTGGAATTTATGTGTTTGGACCTTTAAATAACACCGCATAATGGGCAGTGAAGCGGTTTGTGAGATGCGCAATCGTTTGTTGAAATACATTTCAGGTAATGAAAATAATAGTAGCATGAAGATGATGTTACTATCTTGTAAGCCAAGCTTTACCATATTCTTCATCTTCTCCTAAAATATTATCGACGATGAGGAGATGCATCTAACCAAAGCAAGACATAATTCCATCGTCTTCGCAAAGACTTGCTTGTACAAGTCATTGGCCTTGACTTTATTTCAGTAAAGTGTTAGCCGTTTGCCATTCTTGGAAACATCACACTATAAGTTGTGAAGACAATTGAACACTTTTGGTTTGAATTCGATCACACATTTAACGAAATTGGTTTTGTCTGAACCTCTAGATCTAACAATTAATAGGCTATAGGGATGGTGAAGACAGTGTCCCCTAAACTTACGATCCAACGTTTCGTCATTCACTTTGAGAACGGAGGAGATGGGCATAACGTTCAAGTTGTGTTTTGGTCTGAGATTTCAGCAATGATAATAAATAATTTATACGTATATATTTGATATATCATGATGTAATATAAGCAAATAAATACATTTACAAACTTTAAAAGAAAATACACTCTTAACGTTTCTGTCTTTGGCTTATTTACCTTCCTCTTGTCTGCATGGGTTGAATCCAAGACTTTTCCAGTTATGTACATCCTCCCAGTCGTAAATATCTTGGTGTATCAAACTTGCTAGACACAAGTCTTGGTAAGTATAAAGAGTTTATATATTAAGACGAAAGTGTTCTTTGCACAGAGGTTAATATGGTCCGATGAATGTTGTCTTTACACCGAGGTGCTCAAGCGCACAGATCACGTTTTGGTGTCATAACTTTGCATCTGCTCCTCATGCATTTGCTACACAAACATGAAAGAAATCTACCGGTAAGCTCAATCAAAGAAAGTTATCTCCAAAAGACACCACAAAGCGTCGAAAATTCAAATGAATCGTGTCGTCATGTTATAGGAGTTCTTTTAAAAGTACTTCATAATCAGCTAAGTCTTGATTAATGTCGTTGATTTCCTCCGATGCAGTTTGGTGTGACTCTGATAACAGAAGTCAAGGCATGGTAGTCTTATAATGTCTTTGCTGTTTATCAACGTCTGACATTCGAACTTTTTGGAAACCATCAGTCTTTTGATGGTATTCAGATACCAGAGGTTGAAACATCTATATCATTTCGGGAGCAATTGCTCTTTGCATTTCAGTTGTGTACGCACAAAGTCAGTGTAAATGCGTTTTCGAAACTTATGAAGTAGGTAATGAATGTACTATCGCTAAACTGACCAATTACAAAAGTGTAACTTCGGTACTACTCTGATGGTACAAGTCGTGGCACCAGCAGCTTTATATCCACGCAGATATTTATGTCTATCATAGGCCTTCCCGAGAAATAGGTCTTTTTACATCGTGAAAATAGCAATATTTTATAATACGAGAAACGATTTTGAGTTTGTGTTTCATTTGAATATTGACATATTCCATATAAATGTCCTCTCTCAATATCAAAGGTAAACTACAAAACTCTTCAGTCTAATATATCTGGCTTAGGGCTCAAATTAGTTTTGGCCAAAGGAAGGTAGCTGTAATACTGCTATTATATGGAACGTTCTATATAAGCTGTATCTTTGTGTTCCCATTCTTGAAGTTTAGCACCACAAATGAGCACCCTAATTTATCTGCTTCTCCCACGTAAACAAATCCACCTCTGGACTAGGTCCTTCCGAATATGTTGGCCATTCCATTGAAAAAGTCTGCAATCGACCGTCAAAATCTCAATAGCCACAAACTTTAATTTTATAGAAATGAAATACCTGCTTGTTCCAAAATGACTTCTGCGTCTATGCGTTGGTTGGTTTAATTTCTGTATTATCTTCTAATGCTCTCCCATAATATTTGCCATTCTGTTGCATCAATTATATCGGGAAAAGTTCGATTCACTACAGTGGCACGGGTTCATCAGATCTGGTCTTGGTCGTTGTTGATCTGGACGATACTTGTTTTGGTATTGCAAAGTTTATTCAGCCATAATATCTTACGTTATACATCTTGGAAGTGAAACGTGTGTCGTATGAAGAGTCATATGATGTGGGAAACCTGCTGCCAAACGTAAAAGCCGGTTTAATACCTTTTAATGTGATCCATTTGACCACCGTTCAAAAAGAGTATTGATCTTATCGAACCAATACCGCAAAAACATTAATGGGTCATTCAGACCTGGTATTTGTCAGATTATTTGGAAACCATATTTTTCAATATGTACATTAAATTATAAAATCACAAAAATAGGAAAATTTAAAAATGGTCAGCATGACTCTAATTCAATATTTGGCTCAAACACAATTGGTACTAGGACAGAATGTGACATATAGTGCATATATGGCGTTTCAGAACGTTCCAGCTCGCGTTTGGGGCCTCCAGCCGGACTTCTCATATTCCTCGACCGGACGTGTTATCCAGTAGTTCGAGATACACGCAAAGAAAAGCCCAATACCCCGGCATGAACAATGGACTGAGTGTCGTCAATATTTATTTACGTCTCACACGTGACGACTAAATGAGAAGCATGCGGTGCATGCAGTAATGTAATTTCCCCGACAAAAGTGCTCTGCGGGTGGTGGCTCCATCCTCTTCAGATGGGATATTAACTAGTACGCCTTGCGAATGCTTTTAAACACCCGAATTGAGTGCTTGAACACAGAAAGGAGGTAAAATCTTGTTGCATGGTGACTCGTTCCCACTTAACATGTCGATAAATAAATAAATAAAGAAAGAAATAAAGAAAAAGAAAGAAATAAAGAAAGAAAAAGAAAGAGAAAGAAAGAAAGAAGGTAAGAAAGAAAAAGAAAGAGAAAGAAAGAAAGAAAGAAAAAGAAAAGAAAGAGAGCAAGAAAGAGAAATAAATAAATAAATGAATAAAGAAACAAAATAAAAAGAAAGAAAGAAAGACAGAGAAAGAAAAGAGAAAGAGCAAGAAAGAGAAAGAAAGAAAGAGAAATAAATAAATGAATAAATAAAGAAAGAAAGGAAGAAAGAAAAAAGAGAAAGAAAGAAGGAGAAAAAGAAAGAAAGAGAGAGAACTTTAATCACCATAATCATATTACCTTTATATCCATTTGCTATCTTTCATCGAATCGATGAAAAAAAGAAAATATTAGTTAAGATACTATTGCAAGAACGAAAAGGATAAGGCAAAATGAAGCGTAGTCGTACAGAGACCATGACTGAGAATTCATTTCTAAAACTGTTTGTAATATTGACGATTCTTTAAATACGTGTCTTCCTGTGTCTAATGTGTAAATATTTTTATTGGGAATTTGTTCCTCTAGTGCTATATTCCAGAAGGATTTATAAAAAATGACAATATTCTTGTTTTCATTCCATACAAAATATAATATTCTTAGTTAACAAATCGCACCGACTTAGAAAATGCAGATGTTTTAAGTTCACGTAGGAACTCCAGTTATAAAAATAAAGTTACATATATTTGTTGTGATGATTTTATGAGGGTAAGATGTAGATAACTAAGTCATTACTTGCAGATGACGTAGATACCTAGGTCACGCCAAACAGCTTTCCCCTATTGGGTGAATAGCCTTCATCAAATAACGTTGCCTTTTTCATACATTATAGATCTATTTCAAATCATGTAGTTACTCCGAGTTATATTGTTCTTTGCCGTAAGTCTTGAGACACTAATTCTTCATATTTTTCTTCAGTGTGAGAAATATTATGGTCTCTGTATGTATCTCATTGTCCTCCGACGAACACATTGCTTCTGGTGGAAACACATGGAACCTTTATTAGTTCCATAGCACGGTTTTCCAACTTTTATGTCATTATGTAAAATGTGTGTTAAGATTTGCATTTCCATTAAGTTTCTTTTGAACACTATGACATTTCGGTACATTTATTATTATTATTATTATTATTATTATTATTATTGTTATTATTATTATTATTATTATTAATGAGAATTACTTACTAGGTCGTCATGCGAGTGTGTCTGCTACGCACGAGTGCATATAACACCTATTCAGCACCATCATTTTTTGGTGATGCGTGCATAGTCGGGACGGAATATGGGCTGGTGCGTGCAGGCAAGGCGATGGGTGCCGTTTACCTGCGGACCTGGGTTCGAATCTCCGTAGAGTACGAATTAAAAATTCTCTAACCTATATATATATATATATCACTTGCACTAAATTGATATGGCTTTTAAAGTGCTGACATAAAACAATTTGATATAACAATTTTTGGGGCTCTCTAAAATTGTGATATGCCAATAGCCTATGAATACGCATATAATTATGGTTTCAACAGGAGGCTTGCTTCTATACTCTTAGATCAGTGATGAATTTCAACTGCATACATTTTCAAAAAGTTTTCTTTGGTGTCACTTTTGTATGTTTGATTCGAAATGTCGAAAATTTGAAATTAAGCTTGTGTTCAAGCTAGGTTCCAACGCCATCTCCATGCGAAAGTAACTGGTTGTTTCCTTTGCAGTCAGGTTTATATGTAGAAAGTTTAGAAAATGTACAAAAAATAATTCTTTTTTTTGCAAAGCTGTTCTTAAATTGCGAGAATAGTTTAACATACTAAACAGGCTTCAACATTTCTGGTATCAAAGATACTTTATTGCCATGGAGGCTAAACAAAGCAACATTAATCAAAATATGTCACATTAAACATTTCTTACAAGTCTGACAGCATTAGATGAAGTGATTGTGCTGGTGGGAAAGGTATGTTTCTAATCTGGCTGTCATGAGGATCAAAATGCACACATTTGTTTGTATATTATTACATAACAAATATTTCCTCCAATACTTTGATATAAATGTTACCAGTATATTGTTGGGGGAGAGGAGAAAATATCTATTTCTACATGGTTGCATTGGAGTTCTAATGATTGCTATGGTTGCTGTCAACAGTAGAACTTGATCAAGATATACGTCGAATGTTTTTCCATGACAAAGGTGAATAAGTTGCACATTACTCAAGGCACCCTCCATTTTATAGTAGTGTCACATGTTGAGAAACCCTCTCAGAGTGTACAACTTTGATCTTGATCACTCCAAAGCAATAACACAACCAGGGCTTTATGTAATAGGAGTTCAATACAGTACATTATATGCCTGTCTCGTGTGCTTTTCCTACCAATGGCATTGATCTTAGACCTACAAACCTGCCGGGAAGCCTGCATATTGTATGTGACACGCCGATTCGTTATGGTAAAAACAGTTTCAGAAAATATCTCCAGCTGTTACAAAGCTATGGACTAGGCAAGAACATGTTGACAGAAGGATAGAAAGACAATATGTTAAAATAATATGCCTAATTAAAGACGGTTGTTAAAAATTAACCAATTACAGTATCATAATTACAGTCTGGATATAAAATGAATAGGTTAAAATTTAAGATAGAACCACGAAAGTGGGAAATGAAACACTGTCAGATTAGCATGGTGGATATAAACGCATTCAGTTTTATCTACCTAAATATTGTCTTTTAGTACAAGAATTGCAAACAATATTATGCATACTTGCAATCGTTCTCCTTTAAGAATTAATGAATTAAGAAATTAACTAGAAAATAATAATCCCAATTTCCTAAATGAACACAACTTCATCGAAATCCCCTCTGCTCTCTCTCTTTCTCTGGAAATCGGTGAAGTGAGACCGCAACATGATTTTTACCTTGATAATGACCTTGAACTTGGACCTATATAAAGTAAACTAGTACACTTTGAATGGGATTTCTCCAGTGTTGAACAATACCAGTAATATAACTTTGCACTAGCGTGTCTCGAGAAGGGGACCGCACTCCAAATTCCTACACTCAAAACTATTTTTTAATGCTTCATTTGATTTTGTTTTTAACCAGTACCACGGCTAGAAAAGCAATTCATATTTAGATATTAAATGCCCTTTTCTCTATCTCTTTTCTCTCACTGGGTTGGTTAATCAGAAAGGATGTCAGCTGTAATTCAGTTTATCACCCTCTTGAATGACTCTCTATTTCCGTCAGGATTTATGACGATACAACTAAGCTACTAATCGACCAACAAAGAAACAGGGATTGACATTCAAAATAATATTATGATTAGTCTCCCCTCTCTCCCCCCTCTCTCTCTCTCTCTCTCTCTCTCTCTCTCTCTCTCTCTCTCTCGGCCTTGGTCGCACGATAAAGGCGAATATGCACGTGAAACGAAAGAAGCGGACTTTCGTAAGTGGCATACAAAAATGCCTCTGAACCTTTAATGGTGTAACTCAGCTGAGAAAACGACCAATGCAAAGATGAAGGATATAAAACATTAAAAACGGCAGCAATGGTAAGTAAAGCATAGTAATGGCCATGATCATTTTCAAATGCATTTAAATGTTTGAATTACCTCTTCTGAGTTCGTCATTTCGCTTAGTGTTCATTTCCATTCGTTTCAATCTAATCGACAGTGACTGAATGCCTGCGCATTCACTGGTCGAGAAGTTAGCTATGCAACGCTTGTAGTGCTCTACTTTTTATATTTAAACCAACTGTCATGTTTCAATCATCAGTATATTTGTTAATTTATTATTATAGTATCCATACAAAGCTCTAAACAAAGAAACAAATATCAGTTTCCAAACATGATTGTGAATAGATGCAATAACTGATAAAGTACACATTGCAGCGGACGTACTGAGCATGGAGGTGAAAGAGTTCACTCCCTCATTAACTCCAGAATATTTTGTAGTCTATCTGAACTTCGCTGGAAACGGAAACGCGTGTTTGAGTATGGTATAAAATAAAATATGTATACTGTGAATTCTGTACATTTGATATACCACTCGTTCGGTAAATATTTCATTTAAAGGAAACTCTGCAAGCCTCGTTTTCTGTAAATGAAAAAAACACATACATCCCGGGATCAATTTTTCACTCTTACACTGTGGTTTAGTGTGTCTTGTTAAAGACAAACGGAAGGACAAAGGACCGTTATTTCACCAAGAGAGTAATGGTATTCTTTAGTTATGATTACAGTAGAATAATGATTTGTATCTGCAATTCAGATATCATGCTCATCCAAAATATAGTTAAAATGTAGACATGTATTTGCAGTGTCGATATGCAAATCATTCTGCTTCTCTTTACATTGATTTTTGACATTAAGGCTTGGAGCTGTGCTGAGGGCAATTCCTAACTGTCCGCAATAGTATGTCACCATGACAAGGAACTCACACTTCGGAAGTGGAAGCACCCACTTATCAATAGCGATAAGAGAATCCGAAGACATTAATGAAATGGTGCCTACACAGCCAATAAATGTTCCTATCGTCTGTTCGCTTTCACACCTTGCAGTCGACCTCCATCCTGTGTTGAAAAGTAGAGCCGAGTAACATATTATAAGCCCTTTCATGGTGTAAGATGTAACTTTTGATTGAATGAATATGAAACCAATCATCCATGTTAGGAAAAAAACTCTTTTAGTAATTCTTCCGCCACTATATTTGCCAAATGCAACCGCATAAAAACAATGTGTAATGGCGAAGAAAAGCATACCGGGAACGAACAAATTCTGGGGAAGAATCAGACATATATCACCAAGGCTTGACGTCAGAAGACCTAGCATAACAAAGTCGAGTAAGTGTTCATGCTTTTTCGGCTGCATGGCTTTGACAGCAGCGACATAGCCAGCAAGTGACAGAATTGGAAACGCCTTCAATAATCCGGTGGATTCTTCTCATACAGGTCGTAATACCAAACACAGAAAAGGCTTAAGACAATGAACAGGACGACATATATCTTGTCATTCATGAGAGGCATAACATTCGGGAGATGCATTCTGAAAAAAGAGAAAAAGACAATGATAAATTAAGCGAGCGTTAATGTCTTGATCAAGATCCATGAAGGGAATAATCACTGTATGGTCTAAAATGCACCTATATATGAAATGTAAGATCCCTCTACAGTGTTTCTTTTCGCAAGAGAACTATCGGACATTTTGCTCAAAATCTTGCGTATTTCCAGGATTGCATTGTTATTAGAGTCTAAGATTCATGACAAAAAATCAGGACTTACTGAGACCGTGTATATGAATACGAAAACATAGACAAGGATAAAATAATATTAAATCTATTCAACAACGGAAAAAGGACACTAACACAAGAGCAAACTATTTTCTCTGTTATAGTTTGCATTGGCGTGATTAGCAAATTTTACGTATGTGTTTGATTGTTAGGCGGCAGTTTTATTTATTAATTTATTTAGGATTTTGTTTCTTTTGAAATTATTTTTTTTATTTTGATTTTCTAACATTATTTGCGACATTGAAACGCATTATATAAAGATGATACAGTTATAAGGTGTTTGCGGTATTCGTCCTGGATTTTCTTTTTGCAGAGGATTCTTAAAAAAGCATCGCTACAGAAATATGCAACAACATACATGATCCTAGGTAGATCAACATCGTTAATGTTTAGATTTTATAATTATTGCTATGCTCAGATCGTTTCCCCTCGGGAATTCGTGGTGTACCTGCTGTTTGCCATGTTTTGTTTTATTAAGGTTGTAGTAATAGACCTGATATTGTTGAAAAATTAGAATGTCTTAGAAATGAACATTTGACCCTGATCTTGGTCCTCATATTGTGACTTGGGTTATTATATAAGGGAGAAGTAAACATAAATTTTGTATTCTAACTTTAGCATCTGACTAGTGAAATTAGTCCTTTATGTGTATTTAGCTCTTAATCTGAGAGGATTTATTTATTTAAATTATTCACTGGAATTACAAAGTCCTCAATAATATTTTCGGACTAAATCACTATTTTGGAATTATTGTTAATTCATTCAAGAACATATAGGATTATATAATTGTGATGCATCAAGACAGCACATTAGCACTATTCCAGGCCATTGGTACAACAGCGCATTCAGAATTAGAATTCATTGGGAAAACCACTTGATTACATTTGGAATACTCTACACTTTTGGTCTTGTGATATAAATATTAGGACTATTTGGGATTTAATTTACAATACTGTAATTTCTTTTTAAATTTTCACTTTGTATTCTAGGGACATAAATTATTTGTTGAATGTTACAAACCTCATTTGTTTTCGCTCTTTCCTGTTATTTAGGTTAAGACCATGGCGTCGTAACGATACAAGATGTACAAAACTAACGACCATATATCATCGCGATAGCAAAGCTAACTTTGATAATGAGTATCGGAAGTTTAAACTTCTATTTCGTTTAATTCTCTTTCAGTTTATGTTCAATATAAATGAAATTCTTTGCATAAAGAAATCTACCCACTTTCTCCAAGTGTGAGCCGTGTGAATGAAACCATGGACGTAAAGAAGACGTACCCAACACTTAAAGATATTACGGAAAAACAAATACACACACACACACACACACACACACACACACACACACACACACACACACATATTTGAGAACGAAAGACACTGACGGTGCGAGAATTTTATGTTTTTCAACCGCATAGTTCGCCGGTGGTGATGAGCAAGGGATGTGTTTCTGATTAGAAAAACCTTACCCCGAAAGGTATGTGGTTTTCATGGTTAGAGCGCAGATTAGGCAATACATGTAAAGTTTGTCATAGGAAATACCCATATTTGGAGTGTGAGTGATTTGGATTTTTTACGTAGCTTTAATGATTTTTCAGTCATATCGCTACGATGTCTGCAGTGTGGCAGTTTATAGTGATGATTAGCACTGGGGCATCATGCCGCAGACATGTAGCATGATGTCCCACCCAGTTACATTATCCTGACACCAGGCCGACCAGTCCTAACACTAAACTCTTAATGCTGAGCGCCAAGTGAGGCAGCTGTTAGTACCATTTTTTAATAAGTCTTTGGTATGACTAGGCCGGGGATTGAACCCACGACCTCCCGCATCCGAGGCGGACGATCTAACCACTAGGCCACCGGAGTGGTTATATTTGGAGGGATTCGTTGATGCTGAGCTTGAAATGTTATGTTCTTAAGCTTTATCAATCATTGCTAGCGCCTTAGATAACGAGGAATATATCGTTTACTCAAATCCGTTCAAAAACGGCAAGTAAGTATGTTACGACCATGTAGTTTAATTACATGTGTGATAAAATTTGAATTCTTTCTATTTCATTTTTATTTCATTATTATAATTTTTATTGTGATGATGATTATGTTCGCAGGGTCTGACATTTTGCTAGAAACGTCGTGTTTAGTTAGAACGTAAAAATGACTCGCATGAGCACGATTTTTGCATGTCGGTTTGTCGATTCAAGTAAACAGTCGGCAAAAGCTATGTAAATGACTGATTGTGACCACGGTCATTTCTAATAATACTTGTTGACATTCTGTACTGCGATGGCGAGATTTCGAAATCGCCATGTGTTCTTCGTGCGTGTACATGAAATGACGTTTTAGTTCGCCTTAAATACTCAGGTACCTGCGAAATAGTCAGAGACGGTCATATTTTAACACCTTAGAGAGTCACATTTTAACATCTTATAGAATTTCTAATACCTTGAGAAGAAGGTATTCTTTTGTGCTGGAAAGAGTTGTTCGTTTGTACGTCTGTAGAACGACTATAGAACGACATGTGTTTTGTTATGGATGATAGCTGTACTTCATCTACCTTTTTAAATAATTTTCCCTGGAGAACTATACATAACTGGCTTTGGACAAAGACATTTAGTGAGATTAATTCTAAATTGGAACAGAATAGTACAAATTGTGATTCACAGTGAAAATTCTGGACACTTGTGTAAAACCTTCGTCTGACGTCATCATCCGCCATCTTGGAACGGAATTGAGATTCAGACTACTTTAATTAGAACTGTTTATTTACAAAACTTAGATGTTTTTCACAATTCTATAACACATTTTTGGATTTTCTTCTCAAATCGTAAGTCCTATTTCATATTTTCATCTTTTCACCGTGTTTTCTAGGGAAATAAATTATTTTTGTTAAAACTTACAAAGCTTGTTGTCTTCGCTCTTTTCTTTTGTTACTTCAAACGAGCCGATACGTAACAAGTAAATAATGATATTCATATTAAATTTGCGGACAATTTTGAAAACAATGCATAATCTGTTTTAGATCAGTGCAGTCAAAAAGAATGAGGTACTACTAAATTTAGTAACAGCTGTTCTGAAATATACAGCATGAATGCAAACAGCAATTAAAAGTATATTATATTCAAAAAGATGTTATAGCTGATAAATTCATGAAAGATGGGAAATACCTAAAAGTCAAACAACAAATTAATAGTTTTAGATTCACGGAATAACTAAATGAACGAATAGGAAAAACATTTTAGGGACATTAAACGCAAATACCTGGGGAAAAAACTTATTTCCTTACCTGAATAAATGGTTTTTATTGAAACTCTATGCAACCCACCCCCAAAACGTTGCATTTAAGTCGTAACGACTAAAAGTCAAATTAAGAACACAAGCATGTAAGTGATATGGAATATTAATACTTTCAAACACTTGGAAATCCACTTGAATATTAAGTGATTAAAATATACTTTAGTGCAGTTTGGTTTTGAGAGGAACTTGTAATGTCTGTGCGCTATTTTAATGTGGGCACTCCGAACCAGGAGCCGGTGCTAACGCAATAGCTCTCCTCAACTTCTAGTTGTGAGTTAAAAGCGCTGACGCTGTAAATTATCACGTACGCCTATCTAAGGACGTATTGGAATGAGGGAGATGTAAAGTGTGATCTAATAACTTGAGGAAGGAAATCTTTATTTTGTATTAGCAAGTGAAAAAGTGTTGTCTGCCATAAAGGGTAATAAATTGCATGTATATGAATCGTTCAACTTGTATATAAATCTCTACAATAATGAACAGTTCGTAAGAAGTAAGGACAATCGCTTACCTAGTTGCTCTTCCGCTATGCGGATGTGAGGAAACAAGGTCGACCTGCACATCGTGGTTTGATTATATAATCGACTTTTGGACCAGTCTAATACCAGATATGGATAATAAAGGATAATATAAAAGTTATATATATGTCACGGAATTGTATAAATCCCGTTATTAAATACATGTACTCGGGTTTTCGTTATTTTGTGTACAACGATACCCGAGGGTGGTTCATGTATAATTGTACAATATTTCGAAACCGTGAGTTCGGATCATCCTATGCCGCACGTGCGAAGTGCTTTAGATGGGAAAAAGATATTCGTCAAGCGCACAGACGATGTAAGGCTACATTGTCTGTGTATAAATACCTCACCGTAGGACGAAATCTTTACATTACAGAACGTCTTGTCAGTGAGCAGTCTACTTATGGACTTGTAGGCTGTTCCTGTACCTGCACGACAAATGGTTTAACAGGGGAGTTAGCCTTTAACACTTAACATCTTATATATCTAAATGTAGGCTATGCGGAAAATTTATAGATTCAAAAAACCACATGATACTATTTTGTACCAAGACCAAACAGGAAAGACAGATACTAAGAAATAAAATTATAAATTTAAATGATAAACAACTTTTATATACCGATAAAATTAATGATAAAGTAATTTATAAAGAATTAATTGACTATATAAACAAAATAATGAAGATAAGAAGAGATTTAGATAATTGATTTGAATTTAAGTCTTTGTTTATAATAGTATATCTGTGGGATCTTTATACTTTATGCAACCAACAAAAGACATTGAAAAGGCTACCAAGGGGATTCTAAGGTGCGAGGCCAAAGCTACGGGACTCGAGTGTGGTAGTACGGCTCGCACCGAATCGCCAAAGGGAGCCGAACAAGAACATTACGAAAACAAAAACACTTGCACGCAAATCTAACACATCCTATCCATTACATTCTATATTCTCTTTACATTCTATATTCTCTTAACTATCTTTCCAAATATCCAGCATACACTAAAATATAAAGATTCTACAAGACCGAGAAATAAAGTTAAGCCAATGTGTCCAACTGAATTTCTCGAGTTAAACTGAATCTGGAATAAATTAAATAACAACTATAAAGATTTGACTATATGCCAGTCCAAACATTAACACAATATAGCATACATACATAATAGCAGACACATATAGCACACATGGACAATACTGATCACCGGCAATGATCACTTAAAATAAATAAACTCCAGGACCAGCCCGGGTTGAGGAGTATTTTACAATAGAATAGGAAAAATGGTGTATAAACCCTAAAACAAAAATTCATAAAAACGAAATTCTATAAAAGTAATACAAATAGCACACACATATTAATAAAACAGAAAAACATAAAAAAAACCTTTAAATTTTGGAACTAGGGGGTTTCCTCTATGATAAGTCTGAGAGGGACCACACGAATAAAACTTATGGACTTGCACATCTTCGGCTGTAGAGGTATGTGATTTATTTATTAATTTCTTATGTATATTAGAAGTTATAACTATTGTACTACCACGTTTACGTTTGTATATTTTCTATGTAAATCTGGCTTGCATAGTATAATGCAAATATTTTCAATTCTTGTATGTGATTTAACAGGAGATCTATATTAGCAATAATGTTGCATTTTATTAAGAAACGTTTAGTACCATAGGATTCTTATCGGACACAGGTAGATTCACTAATGAACCTGTTTATTGCTTTGGAATGTTGTGCCGATAATGTAATTTGTATAGCTTACCGTATAACACGTCATTACGTGTTATCGTATATGCCCGTGTCTTTCATAGTAAAGTGTTATATTTATTTTCAGCTTATCAGAGTTGACGGGGTGACAGCTGTAGAGCTGACCATAAAGCTGACCATAGCAGCTGTAGAACTGACCATAGTGATCAGAGTTGACGGGGTAGCATCTGTAGAGCTGACAGTGTTGACCATAGCAGCCGTAAAGCTGAATCAGTAGTATAGTAATAGGCTGATCCTAAACCAAATGCGAATTCTGGACCAGAACTCCAAAACAAATATTAGGACCTGCTGGATTAACTTTTTTGGTGATAAAATATTTTTTTTCTTCAGTATAGTAATAGGCTGATCTTAAACCAAATGCGGGTTCTAGACCAGAGACCCCCACCTCTTTAAAATAAATATATTCTGACATTTTTTCACCACCTCAGAGACCCCCTCTCCTAAATTTTTCACACTCCTCCTCCAAATTTCTGTAAACCAAAAGCGGATTCTAGATCAGAGACCTCACCCCTCTACAAACAAATTGGAGACCTCTAGATTTATTTCTAAGCATCTACTGTTGTAACCATATTTTATGAGAATCTTTTTCATACCTGCTGACTCTCATTGGTAGGATATCCGTTAACATACTGTCAATAATACGAAACTCGCGTATTAAATCGTCCATATCATATTTTACACCTCGCAAGTAAGATCGTATCTGATCAAGTAATTTTTTGTAAGTGATACTTGCTGTTTTACAAGAATTTTTGTTTTTGGTTTCAAGTTTGGGCTCAATCTTTTTACATGCTTTTGAAAGAGAGACACCGACACCAGATGTTATTAACAAAAACGGATTTAATAATGCTCCACTTGAGATTATACCAGAGCTAGTCATTAACAATGGCAAATATGATATTACTCGAAGGATTCTACGGTAGTATTTATAACATTCTTTTACACACCAAAGGTTTTTATGATAAAATTTGTCATATTGTACTAGCGCTTCGACATCTTGTTTTGGAATTTCTTCTGAAATGATTGAAATCGATGATATGTTTTTTTTCATCATACAATATTTTATATAAAAACTAAAGTTCTGGTACCAGCAATCGAATCTAGAAGCTCACGGAACTTATTATTGTTAGGATCAGCTATAAAAATTCTATATTTGTCATAAACCTCTGACGAAGTATCATTATATCGTTTATCTGTTAGTACTTCATTTTTCTTTAACCAACTATAGGAATCAAAAGTATTTCCTACTGCAACCGCATACAAATCTGTTTTATTCACCAAATTACTGTAATCGCTTTCTGTTTCATCAATATACCCTAATACCAAGCTTATTTGATTTAACGTGAAATTTTTTAAAACAAGATGTTGTCTGATAATTGCATATGCGACCATGAAATTTGCTAGCATTAATTTTTTAAGCTTGTCTAGTTCAATTTCTAGAAGACCGATAGATGCAGCTACTTTTAACATTAACTTTTCATATGGTTTTGTGAGTATTTTCTCGATTTCAGTGTAATAATTTCGTAATGACAATTGTCTAGAGAGCTGAAATGATGGGAATGGAATATCATCTTCTTCACTTATGTCGTAATAAGAATCAAGTTTTACTTCTAACTTTGTTTGTCGGACTTCGTCAAAAAACTTTCTTTGCTCAATATCATTAAGATCACTAATTTCATTGTCAAAATCTTTGATTATTTTTAGAGACCTGTCAACAATAATCGGATCAAATTCTGGGTCTTTTTTTTACGTATCATTGGCATAATTGCGTTTGCGTACACTTTAGTAATTAACTCGGTGTCTGGTGTTATAGTAACGATTTTAAGTAGGGTTTCTTTGTCGTGGTAGTACATACAGAGATACTTAAAAATATTTCGTTTTAAAAAACTATTATATAATTTCTTGTTTCTATTTATTCCCATTATTCTAGATTCTGCTAGTCTGTCGAGACTATCATGGCTATCGTTTGCTTGTCTTTTTATATCATCGTTTTCACCGTAAGCTCGTTCTTTTATTAAGTCCGATTTTATTATCAAATCTAAATTTCTAAAATCAAGCTTGAGTAATATTTTTTTTTAAAATATAATTTCAGCTTGTTTAAGTTCTTCTAGACAATCATCAGGATAGCAGTATATACTTGTCGCTTCAAACTTTTCTATTGCTTCTTTTAGTTGTGGTCCCCGCATATACATAACACCAACAAATTTTTTTTCTTCTTCTGACAATGGAGAGTTCATCATTGGAAATGAAAATTTTTTTCTGGTATTTATCGCACGTGCCGCTAGTGAATCATCTTCAAGATCTTTTCTCGGGTTAAAAATATAATCATAAAATTCTGTCGCAATGTATGTAAACGATTGTGTTAACATTCCTTCTGACATTATTTTATAGCATTAGATTAAATTTGTTCACAATGATCATATCTGATCATCAAGTGTATATATTTGAAATGCTGTTAGTCCTGGAAATGGATGTTCAGCAGCAAAAACATTAACTCGGAAATATAAGTACTTGTTAACAATGTCAGGACTGTAAAATATTGTGCTGTTGAAATATACGTATTTGCTGTACTATATAATGTTGTCCAGTCGATATCATTGTTTGATCCTTCCAATTGCCAATTATAAATTCGACCAACACTAGAGTTTAATCGACCTCGCAAATGAAATTGCCAAATAGCAACTGCAGTAGGACATTTAATTTTGATCCAAAAATTTTCAACTTCTCCATTAGTCGTCCACTCATGTCTATCAGAGAAAGCGTAATAAGGATAATTTTCAGAATAATATGATAATGCGCTTACCTCAAACCCAACTCGGTTGTCAGTTGCTTTAAAAAGTTTTTTTTTGTTTTTAGTTCGTTTTATACCACTAGACAGACTATTAACATACGCTTTATTTGTTAGATCATTATTGCTAACTGGAACATTTGACGTAGTTATTTTTTTATCTTTCATGTCTATATTGCCTGTCACTGTTCCACCAGATTTCTTAAGATATGGGTTTAGCGCTCCTTTTAACTGAGCATAACTAATAGCATCAGCATCAGCTGGTGGTGAGGTTGTCGGTAATCCATTTATTTTTGAATTTGACTTAGACAGGTTACCTGTCATTGTGTCGCCGGCTTTGTTAAGTTTATTATCGTCAACAGATTTTAGTTGTGCATAACTTACAGCTTGTATTTGATTTAAGTTTTCTGGCGGATATACAATTTCTAACCCAATAATGTTTTTACTCGACATGTTGATATTACCTGTAACTGTTCCACCGATTTTATCAAGTTTGTTATCATCCACTTATTTCAATTGGAAATAACTTACCGCTTCTGTTTGATCTAAGTTTGCTGGTGGATATCCAATCTCCAAATTTATTATTTTTTTCCCTGACATATCTAAGTTGCCGCTTAAAGTTCCGCCAGATTTATCTAGTTTATTACCGTCGACCGATTTTAGTTGTGCATAACTAACAGCTTGTGTGTTATTAAAATTTATTGGCGGATAATCTGTTTCTAAACCTAGTACTCGTTGATTTGACATAAACAGGTTTCCTGTCATTGTGTCGCCAGATTTTTTTAGATAACCCGATAAATCAATCTTGCCGTTTGTTATTGTTGTACTTACAGCTGATGAATCTCCTAATGTTGTTCCAAATTTTGTATAATAGCTCATTACTTATTTATTGTCTGACAAATTTTATATAACAACAATGGCAAAATTACCGATATTAAATTTTGATACAGAGCGGTTGGTGAAACATAAAAATAACAATGAACTTCCAGATTGTCATTATCTTATTGTTGGACGAACTGGATCGGGAAAAACAAATTTGCTTATGAATTTATTGCTGGGCAATAATTTTAACTACGATCAAGTTTATATTTATACAATTAATCCACAGCAAGATAAGTACGAGCTACTAAGCGAATATAATAACAAACTTCGTGATGATCTTTATGCTGGTGAAGATTTTTTTTATTATTAAACAACCAGAAGAACTTGTTCCAGTTAATCAACTTGATTCGTCCGAGCATAAGATAGTAGTTTTTGACGATATTCCGCTAAATAATGTAGAGATGAATAAAATAAGATCATATTTTTCACTGTCGCGTAATAAGAAATGTAATTTTGTTTATTTAGCCCAAGGTTTTTATAATGTTGACAGATTTTTCAGATGAAATACTGGTTGTTTTATATTATTTCCTAGACTAGACAGTGTTGATGTTAGAAATATTGCAAACGATCAATGTGGTGACGTAACAAAAGATAAATTTATCGAACTTTATCATAAAGCGACAGCGGATAAATATAACTTTTTCTTATTTGATAAACTAACACATAATCCAACTAAAATGTTTCGTTGTTGTATTGAAAATTATCTGCAGTAAGATGTCTTCCACTTCTTAAATTTTTATAAAATGTATATATAATAAAATGGACAAACGAGCAAAGTACGGAAAACACATAGAAGATCTAAAAAACTTGCTCAGTCTCAAGCAGCATTTAAGCAGCGAGTACAGCAAGCACGACGTGGGCAAATAACTGCTGCAGAAGCAACAGCTACGATTCTCAAACCAGTTAACCGAGGTACTACTTGGAAAACAACCTGAAACTAAGCCACTATCAGAAGAAGAAGTTAAAAAACTCAGGAAAAAGGTTTAATCGGATTAGTTAAAGAACAACAAGAAGCGGCTGCTGCAAAAATGGTTGCTAGATCTGACGAAGAATGATTAAGTTTAGCCAGAGGTCTTGCAAGACATATTGCTGATCCTGTTGCTAGACAAGCTGAAATAAGACGACTGTTGAATAATCCACTTGAATTTGAACAAAGATTAGCAGAACTAACTTCACTTGAGACTAGAAATCTTATAGCAGGATTATCAGAAAAATTAGCGGATATTGAACAAGAACAAAAGGAAATTAGCGAGATGACAGCAAAGTTTTTAGATGTTAAAGGACAAAGACCATATCATAGAAGAAAAGCATATGATAAAATAACTGATGATGATTATCGTGAATTTTTAGCAGAAAATAATATTAATGATGTTGATAATATAAAAACTTGGTCGAAAGAAAGGTATGATAAACTTATTGCTGATTTAAATGAAATGATGACAGATGGCCATACGTCTAATGCTGAATTAGAGAAAGCTACGAAAGACAAAGATATGACTGAACTAACTAAAAAAATCAGGACCGGTGTTATCGCTGGAGTCTTTCAACAAACAGCAGTTGAGAACAGACCAACAGGGTTTGGTAGAAGTTGGAATTTTCATAGGAAATTTAAAATAAAAGATGAAAATCGCATGAAATTACGTAAAAAAGAAGCTGAGGAAGCAGAAAGTTTAGAGGAAACTGGCAGTGTTTTAGCTGAGGAAGCAGAAAGTTTAGAGGAAACTGGCAGTGTATTAGCTGAAACTAAAAGAGCAGCTGAAGTAAGAGAAATGGTAGAAGAAAAAATAGGATTAACGGATTATCAAACTTTCATGAAAGAAAATATTAAAGATGTTGATAATATTGACAATTGGCTACAAGAGGAACATAATATTTTAATTTTAATATTAGATAAAAAAAATTAAAGATGGTAAACAAGCTTTAGATAAAAGAAACGTTCCAGTTCACGTTTGGGGTCTCCGGCCAGTTTTAACTCCTTGTCTCACCCATGTATGCTATTCTGCTGTGTGAGACGCGCACATAAAAAGTGCAAGACCCGTGCTTGCGCACTGGACCGTGTGTCGTCAGCTGGTTGGTTATTCCTCACACGCGACGACTAATTACAAGTCATGAGGTGCATGTATTAACTTTTTTATCCTCAAATGATCGTGCTTTGCGCGCCAAATGGGGGTAGCTGGACAGGTGGTGGCTCCATTTCCACCCGACGAGAAATTAATTAGTACGCTGTGAGCACTCATTTTAAATATTTGAAATGAGTGCTTGCACTCAAATTAGAGGTACAATCTTGTTGAGTGGTGGCTAGTTTTAGCTCAGGAAGTCGATGTACATGGCCAAATGGGCTCACATGTCTTTAATGTAGGATTAATCAGTCAGTCAGTCGTGCAACCATCATCATTCGATTTATGTGGCTCTTGAAGGAAATACGTTTTCTCAGAAAGATTTTTCATTCTGTCCACGATAACATTCGCTGACCGCTATGAGCCAGTGGGATCACCCTCTATACAGGGCTTGGAGGCCCCACCCCCTAGCAGCAAGGACCCAAGGTCTACTTGCAGGCAGCGGAAGACAACCAGGTTTTGAGCGCTAACCACTATCGCCACCATCAACCTTGTAGCCAGTCATACTTCAAAATGCACAACCAACCAGCCGTCCAAGCAACCAGCCACCAAGTCGTTCTATCCAGCCATCCACGCATCAAACGAGCTAATAAACCACCATAGACTGCATCACCTCAACCTATATATATATTATATATTCTCTTGCTCAGCACAAGATAATTAACTCCATTATTCGTAACAAATCTTGGAAATTATGACAAAATTGGACAAAACTAATAAGATTAAAATGAACCAAAGGGCAGGGAACAAGAAAATTCTAAAGAGATCAAAGAACATAAACCCAACCCCACCAATGCACAATGGGTCATTTACAGTAGACACAAAGGGAATACTAGGATAAATAACTTGGACTTCACTACAACCCTTCCCATTCAAAATTAGGATCCAACATAAATACCCCCCCCCCAAAAAAAAATAATCCCCAAAGAACAAGACCTCAGATAAAGAGGAAATATTACCACTGATGAACTTTTCGGTGGAAAACGGGGGCTGCCATTCGGACAAATACAACGGTAGATTACCACTAAAATCACTACCAATGTACTTAAATAGGGTCCACGCACACAGACTTCCGAATGAAGGGATATGACTACGAGTCATTTAGTTTCATAGACCTAAATAATTGTTTTGAAACCACTAACGAACAATATACGAAATTCAAAAGTACAAGTAGCAAAAACACCAAAGGGGACGGAGGGGGTGGCAAAACTGGCCCCAGCCCTGGAAATTCCACCCCATACAAAACAATTGTAAGTGAACAGGGGGTAAAGAAAGTTCTAGACCCAACACATATAATATTTCACTGAAAATGGGGAAGGAAAAAAGTCACCAAATAAGGTGGGACCAAATATATTAAAAAGTAAGTTAGCAATTTGAACCCCAAACGCTGCGAAAGCTAAGGTGCACAACAGCCATGTAATGGGACCATGAAAAGTAGGAGCCGATTCAGAGGAATGGAAAGTAATACTCCAAACCCCTGCATACAGGAAATAATTTAACCGACAATATGATCAATAATGCACGGAAAGGGAAAGGGCCGTTGAAGGGGAAATCAATAGATAAAAGTTCAAGTAAATTAAAATAGTCAATAGAAGTTAAGGCAGCTAAACTAGCAGCATTAGTTAAAGCTAACCCTGAAAACTCCAAAGAGCAAGCAGAAGGCCTTGGGAACTCAACAGAACAAAAAAGTCAAACCTATCAAGCACAAATACACATATCACTCACGCCACCTGACTGTAAAAAACGTAGATGCAAACATCAAAGACATCAGTGATGGAAGTATAAATACAGAGCTTTTAAAATCTCAGAGGGGAGAATTTAAAATTGACCACACTCGTCAACAATATGTTGTGATCAGGTGAAGTACTTCAAAACAAGTTGCGAAATATATCGAAAAATAGGCCCATTCCTAGTATTAATTACCCAGCCCAAGACAATCAGCCCTAGTATATAAACATCAACATCAACATCAAATATTCCCCAAGAGGCCATAAGAAACATAATCAATATAAAACTGTCCTAAGATGTTGAATTAATAACGTAAGACATAAAAGGGCAAGAAGACATCGTAAAAGCAGTACGATTAAAGAGTAAACACGGCGATAAATCACACGTAGTCCTCTTGCAGTTTAACCCCTCCTCCTCCCCCAGCAATGGTACGTGTTGGAAATCAGGGAATGAGGTACCGAGTACAGGAATACCTGAATAAACCGTGCTATTGCGCTAACTGTAAAGCGTGGGGACACTTCATTACGAGATGCAGGTCAAGAAAACGATGTCAACGATAAGGAGGTCAGCCCGAAGAGGACTCCAAATATGTATATCAAAGGTTTGCCTGCCGTAGGGATTCTCACCTACTGAGTTCATGTGATTGCCCATTTGCAATTAGGGATAAACACATTGTTGACTATATCGTAAAATGCAATGTACCATATCAAAGTCAAAACCAACATTCAAACAAACAAACCAGGAGTGATAGATTAAACAACACTGTAATGGATGACCAAAAGCATTACATACAATGGGTCAATACAGTGCCCAAATGAATAGGGAGAGCAAAACAACAAACCCAAATCCATCAAAATAAACCAAAAGAACTCATAGTCACAGCTTCTGATTCTTATCAACACACCAGAAGGAGGAAGCAATAGCAATCCCGACTATGATGAAAAAAAAATTAAAATCAAATAATCTTCAATTCGAGCTTCAAACAAAATATTTAGGAAAAACAAAATCATATCAACTACAATGGCACAATTTCCAATGACAGAACAAAACTAACACAAAAGGGACAGGTTATAGGTACAGAAATCCTACTGTTACACATCCAACCAATCGAAATCTCCTCAAAATCAGAATCCACAATTAAAACTAAGACAGAAATTCAAATAAATTAATCCAACAGTAAAGTAAACAAAGTAACAACTCAAAGCATCATAGAAAATAACCCAAAAATCAAAATAGTGCAGGTGCTTGAACCGATCCGGGATATTATCGACGAGCTAAAAATATTAAGTAAGGAGAATTGTATGCCCCTCGATCACTTAGGAAACCAAATTACTGCCCACACCAATAGCGTATTGATCCATGCCAAGGCACCAAAATTACAGGTGTTACTTATTGTTCAAGCATAATTGTAAATTGGACGCAATAGATATGGCCACACAAAAGCAAATCAGAATATGGCAATTGAACTATAAGGTAATTCGGCAAAACTCACCATAATTGTTCCATATGATCCTAGGTGATCACCTAAAACCAGACGTAGTGGGCTTGTAGGGGACTATTTGGGGCGAGCAAATTAAAAACCCATAAAAAATTCCTGGGTTCTCAACAAACTATTGCAAACATAGTGCCCAGAAAAAAACAAATAGGTGGCGGGCTGGCCGTGTATGTCAGCGACGCTTTCTCAAGTGAGTCTGTTGAGGGCACACTGTTAATACGGAATAATACTCACTTCCGGAGTATCAAATAATTAAACTGATTACAGCAAATAAACCACTCGTAGTAGTAAATGTACTCGACCCAGGTGGGTTCCAGATCATTAAACCCAAACCCTATAAAATGATTGTGCATAAGCTAGAAGAAAAGTTAGTTATCTGAGGAGATTTTAAAGCCAACAATGATAAATGAGGTAACCCACTTGTATAGGAGAGGGGTGAAACATTGCGAGGCGGGTCGCAATATCTATCCAAGTAATTTTTAAATAACGGTTCACGTACTGGAGTGAATCCCGAAAACTGTCAATGTCTGCTATGGATCTAACCATATGCTCACACATGTTCACGGAAATCGCTGACAGGGGAGGTCAATCAATTAAGCACCTTAGGTAGCAACAACTACTTTCCAATATTGACCATCATTTGCACTAGAATTCATCAAAATCTTAGTGCACCGACCCAAAATGGAAATTCGATATGGCTGACTGGATGTTGTTCCGTTCCCTGTTACGTTCTGGTTGTCGGAGACGCTCAGTTGCATAACGAAAGTATGAAATATTTAATGAGAATATTGTTGTGGCATTATACTCAGCAGATGAACTGTACATTCCCAGGACGGGATGACTGACAATAATCCATTCTCTGGTGGAATAATGAATATAAGCAAGTCGTAGAGGAAGAACAATGATCTTTAACCGAATTAGGCATATCAAACATTCAGTCGATTTCCTTGTTTACAAAGGAAAGGAACGAATAGCGAAGAATACTATGTTCACTACAAAATGACAATTACGAAAGGCATTCTGCTCATCACTAAATAGTAAGGAAAATTCGTAGCAAATATTGGCTACAGTTAAAACAATTAGGGGGAAATCTTCGTTCTCGACCCCAATATTGTTTCTGGGCTTGGCCAAAAGATTAGCCGCACACTTTACTGGCATCAGTAGTAATGCCAGCCATGCAATCAAGTTTAAAAACAACCCTACTTACCAGAGGAAAACACCCTGAAGTGTTCACAGGCAGTGGCGACCACTCAAGCTCCTTAAACGTAGATTTCACCGTATACAAGAGGCAAAAAGCACAGCCGGAAAAAGCTACAGCACGAGGTGAGGACGTGCTGGGCTGCGAAATATATCAAAAGGTCCTAGAAAAGACCAAATGGGTGATTCTGAACCTGCTGAATGCGATCTGGAGATACGGAAAAACTCCACAGCGGTGGAAACAAGCGATGCGAAAGCTCTCCCGAAACCTGGAAAGGATTCAGCCGATGTAAACTCATACAGGCCTATCTTTCTCACCAACAATATATGCCAGATCATGCAAACTATGATCAACGCTAGAGTGGAGTACCACTTGGAGAGCAATAACTTGATAACACACTACCAAAGCTGATTCTATAACAAGCGGTCACATTGGATCAAATAATACGACAGGAACCAAGCCTCTAACTCAAGGACGAAATGCAATCGAAACTTAATCATAGTGCTCATTGAACTAAAACGGCCTATGATCCTATGTGGATTGATTGAAAACACTAAACAATTACAGAAAAACAGGCCGCATGCGTAAGTGGATATCTAATGTTTCTAACAGTAAGCAGCATTCAAACAAGAATGGGAAAGCAACACCCAAAAACACATAACCGAGATAATGGAAGTGTACAAAGTCCAACCCTCTTTAACATTGTGATAAACGACCTAGGAAAATCAATCGACCCATACTGTGTGGAACTATAGCAGTTTGCCGACGACAGTGGAATCCAGAAACCAGGAAATCCTGCTAGCAAAGCTGTGGTCGGCCGACTACAGATGGGACTGGACATAATCGATCATTGGGCCGATAGGTGGGCTTCAAAGTCTCCCGTGGAAACATTGTAGGCATAATGTTTACCACCAAAGCAAACACCCATAGTGACCCCCCAAACGTCACATATATGGGGTGGAAATCAAATTTGAAAAGGTCGTGAAATTCCTACGGATGCTATTCCATAATCACCTAACATGGATCAAGCATATAACAGTTCTAGTAAGGCGTTGTGGACAAGATCTGAACCTGTTAAGGAACGTTAAGTGCATATATTGGGGGCGGGGGCGATCATACAACGCTGCTTACACCATACGGGTCACTCATTCGATCCAAAATTGACTTTGGGTGCAAATCATACGCTTACTGATAATACTAACATACTTAAAGAACTGAATCAATATCTAGTTATCTGCACCGGTATTCTCGGCAGCACATCAACGGAGAATGCAGAATCCTAACCGTGGAACTCTCAATCTAAAAACAGTTACTCCTGAGGTAGGGGACCAGACTATCAATACATGATAAGTCGCACCCTGCAATAACGTTTATACAGACATGAAATATTCCCATTAGACACAACCGTACAGGAACATGCCAAGAGGTACACAATTCCATGACGTGCAAATGAATTAAACAATCATAACATGCAGGCGGTAAAAATGAATTATCTGATTGCGCCCCATGGATCTACAAAATACCCCAAATTAACCAAAATGCACTCACATATGGATATAAACATAATAATCCAATAGAAATAAGGCCTAAAGTACGATCTAATATAGAAAGCAGGTACAGGGGGTACATCCAAATTTACACAGATGAAACTTCTGAACTAGGACGCACTGAAGCAGCAGCGGTGATTCCACAGAAAAGTATCACTCACGGGGCGAGGTTATCAGACAATTGCTCAGTATATACGATTGAATTATGGGCCATCATCTTAGCGATATAATCCAGCCAAACACCGAAAGAAGTCATAATTAGTGACTCCCTCAGCGTGCTGAGACATCTGAAAGCAGGTAACTCTACCAATAAAGAAAACATGATTCCAGAAGTCTACATCAGACTTAAGAATCTGGAGCAAAGTAAAAAGTATTGCAGAATGTATACCCTTCCATATAAACATTTTTCGAAAAGAAAGGGCACACGAAGAGGCCAACAGCTATGACAAATGAACCCTAAATGCACCGATAGGATGACAGTGTCCAGAAGATCTACAGCATATTTAAGCAGAAACTTGATCAAAACGGCAGGGGGGGGGGGGATGCATGCAACAACTCAAAAAAGAGCGCATGCTCCACATGCTAAACATGAATGTGGGTAGGAACATTACAGCCCAAGCCTGGAAAAAGACATCTGATCTAAACTACTCTAAACAAATAACTTTAACCTATATTAACAACACTATGCATCCCATTCTCAACTTTATTTTGATATTAAAAGCAAAACTCCTCCCTTATTTATTTATTTATTTATTAATTTATTTATTAATTTGTGTATTTATTTATTTATTTTTATCTTTCTACTTGAATTCTCCTTTCGGCGACAGTTCTCTGCAAGAAATCCGAAAGCAATATTAATACTCTCGATACTTGCTCCTCAAAAGAAAATAAAAGATTAACGTGGTCATGAACCCAAACCATCAGTTCCAGCCTGACAAAGTAGCAGTCATTAGAAAACCAAAGAACTCAGGGATTCAACCCATGAGTCCTTCTCAATCGAAACAATTAAAATATTCGGTGGGTCCTAAGCCCAGACTATCATAACCCTACTGAACAGGGCTGTACCTGTTTGCAACAAATATCCCTTAAATTAGCTAATACAGGTAAGCATATGCACAATAGGATAAATCCAGGAAATGACTGTCTCGCAATAAAATTGAGTCACTATTAGGTATTCCCAACTCCAGACCATGATGACCTGCCACACAAGGTGGCAATATTTGAGAAGTATTATGAATAAAAATCCATGTTTTGACCCTCAGAACAGAAGGCGGCAACAAGCCCAGATCACCAATTTAAATGATCCCTTTATAATAGCAACAAATAAAATATTGCATATGCCATCAAAATTAGGTTACCCATAATACAAAATCCCTTGGACTATGCCATATCTACATAATCATATTTTAAAATTACAGCTATTAGTTTTCCTTCTTTTACTCGTTCGGACATGTGTAAACAAAATAGTGTAAGGCTTGGAGTGGGTGCTTGAACCTAGCTGAGGTGTATTTAGGAAGTACCCGATGCGTACGATAACCGGTTCTGCAAAGTCTGGAATCAGGTAACTCTACCAGCAGAGAAAACATGATTTGAGAAGTCTATCTGAGGACTTAAGAACATGGACCAACAATAACGTATTATAGAATGCATGTGGGTACCCTCCCATATTAAAATGCATGGAAATGAAAAGGCAGACATAGAAGCTACAAGGATGCTAAATAAATCCGAAATTAAGAAATTGGATAACGGAGACCTATAGTGAGATTGGGCATAACGATCCATACAAATGGCAGGGGCTACACACAATAATGGCGCAAACTTCACAATTTACAGAAACAAGACTGTAGGAGTATTATCGCCCCAAACATGGCAAACCCTTGGGATACCAAATTTATAATCATAATTGAAACAGGCAAAACACTACTAGCTAGTAACTTTGGACGAATTAAAGAATCAGGAATTAACTGCCCTCACTGTTCAAAGCCAGAAACATTAAGCCACGTTTCCAACGACGGCCCTAAGTATACATAATCAAGGAAACAATCCCAGGAAAAAACAGGAGACTCAAATGTGTTCGAGCCCACCTTTGGTGGCTATAGAAACCCCGACACTCTTTAACATGGACTAATGTGTGTGCACTTCAATAAATGTTAAAATAATTTAGACAACAATTAGCAACACTTTCGAAAAACAAAATTGAACGTCAAAACAAACAACAAACTGACCCAACAAGACCCATAAACAACTATCAAATTCCATTAATAAACCATAATAACCAGTGACAATCTTCGCTAACAAACACTGTATAACCTTCTTTTCCTCCTTATATTTAAAAAAAATGTTCTGTCTACTTCAGTTTGGTGATGGTACCGGTGAAAAGCCAAATAACAGACACAAACTCCCTAAAACCCCTAAAAAGAAAACCTAAGCAATATAAGATGGTCCTTAGACTAGACCATCATATAAGGTGGTCCTTAGACCAGACCATCAGGCCCCGCCACGCATTGTGGTAATCCTTAGACCAGACCATCAGGCCCCGCCACGCATTCTGGTAGTCCTTAGACCAGACCATCAGACCCCGCTACGCATTGTGGTAATGCTTAGACCAGACCATCAGGCCCCGCCACGCATTGTGGTAATCCTTAGACCAGACCATCAGGCACCGCCATGCATTGTGGTAATGATTGATTCACATAAAAGCAGCCTAGACATAGCACACACTAACATGGTCATAATAAACTTAGAGACCACAAACGACGACAAGGCCCTCTCTTTAAGCGCCGTCTACTCATATTCCCATCAAAGTAATAACCATGCGGTACATGCAGCAAAGCGTCGATTGGAGAATCCTTTCCGTCGAGTTATTAATCAGTGCGCCGTACGCACATTTTTTAACCCTTGTTTCAGTGTATATGGACATACATGGCGAATGGCCGCACACGTCTTTAACTGAAGTCAAGTTGTGCGATTCATAGTTGACTCCTACGTATCTGCCAAACAAAATTTTGTCTTTTATGTATTAGTTTTGAATGTGTTTGCTTGTGTATATTGTTGACAACTAAAACGTAAATCTCTTTTACCCTTTCTCTTGTAGTTGCGTGTGTTGTATGTAAGGGGTATATAAGTGTGCATATAAACAATTTCTACCCTTGTGTTAGTATATTTGTGCGAAACTGCGTACATTTCATCCCCCCCCCTTTTTACATCCTACTCCGTCTTGTGTGATACTATGTTTGCCTGTGAAAAAGTGTGTATCAACACTACCTACACTTTTGTTTGGATGGTAGGGGTGTGTGTTTGGATAGTTATCAAAGGCGTGTGATTATTTATGTGGTGTATTCAGATAGTAAACAAAAGGGCGTGTGCTGAATTGTATGTACGGTGTGCTTGAATATTAATATAAAAAAAAATCAACATTACATTTCCCGTTCGTTCCCATAACTTTTTCAACTTGGAAGCGACCTATAACGAACATTAAGTTAATATGACATTTTCCCTTGTCCCTATAAATGTCCGGTCAATTTTTCCTTTGCCACTTCATCATGACATTTTCCTCTGTCCTTATAACCTGTTGACCGATTTTCCCTTCACCATGTTAACATTACATTTTCCCTCGGCTCTAATGCCATCCCCTTGTTAAACCTATACAGAAATTTAAAATAGGATTTCCAGCACATAGCTATAGTGGCGCGTATTGAGGTCATCTCTAACGATGTTACTGACTTACCCCCATTGAGGTCTGTGACTTCTAATAATATTGCCATATTACCCAATGTTAATCTTATGGCCAAATTTAACATATGATTTCCCCTTGTCCCCTTACAGTCTCCCGCATGTTAATCTATGAGCGCCTATACAATTCTAATATGTCTCCCAATACGTTCATGCAACTACTAGGGCGATTGTATTGGGTGCGGCAATGTTTATGACGGCAAGAAATTTCCTGCCACGCCTGTGGCTATGGACACAACAGTTACGGTATCGTTGACGCTATCCATCATTTACTGTATGCTGGTACTTTGTATAGAGGGCGCGCCGCTGTTCAGCCTTTTCCCACAGAGAGGCTTTTACCTCAGAGATTTTATTTTTTTGAAGTGCTCTTGGTGTTAAAGAGCATCACTGCAAAGTCGTGGGTACCGAAAACCCGCTTTTGATTGGACTAAGAAGTTGATAATAATCCTATTTCCTACCCTCGTACTCAACGATTTTTTTGTGCCCTGTAGCCCTGGGTTCTCATGTAGAACCTCTTTGACTGGCAACAAAGCAGTAACAAATTACGCCAACAACATGAAGCTCGATGGTAATAAATCACATGCACAGGCAATGCAGACCTTTTGGGGGGCATTTATAAGGATTATTGGTTGATCGAGAAGTAGCGCACCAACGTCGCCTACAAGGGGATTCAAAACGGGAATATTGCCGTCATAAGTTTGGGCACTGGCAATACAGTGGCAGCTACAAAACCTTATGCGACTATCCTTTCCTCCTTTGGAAACCGCTTCCTTGTCCCCCTCGAATTCAAACGCCAGAACGACCACCTACTGTTTTACAACAGAGGCATCTTAGTCTATCTAACCTTTGAATTGACATTAAAAGATTACGTCCGCATCATCCAGAGCATCATAAATGGAGCAAGCTACATGAACAGCGGCATCTCGCTCGAGTTCGACATTGTGAAAGACGCCGAACTCGCGAGAAGGATCAGGAATCAGGACATGCTGAGAATGGCTTCATGTATGCATGTGTGCACCCGTAACCCAGAATTGTAGTAAACGTCAGAAACTACTCCGGTGTATGGTGGTGTGACAGCAGAAGAGCAGTTGCCTCTGGTCGAGATGGGTTGCTGTTAAATAGAGAAAAGTAAATCACCAATTTTCTCTCACAATGGGCTAGAGCGTTAATTATTCGTTATTAGTAACATGAGATTGGAATTGTTCTTTATTGTGGGTGTTTGTGTCGTGTTTTGTATTGCACGGAGAAAGAGTTCTAATATTCGGCTTTGAGACGCTTAGAAATAAGTTCTTCAAATGTGTAGTGAAACGCGGGTGATATTAGATTTTCGAGATCTGCGGTCATTCGGTGATGAAACGAAAATTGTAATAGTATTTGGGCTTTTAAGAACCTTTTAGTTGATAATAGATGCTGTCTTGAGGTCATTGGAAATATGGGAAACAGGGACAATGAAGATACTCTTACGCAGGCAGTTGATTCGCATGGTATGAAACTGCAATCGTGTTACAAGAAAGATTTTTTGGTGGCAACTGTGCGATTTTGGAAAGCTTTGTTATATTTATTCTTGCAATAATATGTTTGTCGACAAGACAGCTAGAAGGAAAATGCATTTTCTAGGTGCTAAAAGCTTCTCACTCTCTCATTCTTTCTCTCTGTCACTCTCTCTCTCTCTCTCTCTCTCTCTCTCTCTCTCTCTCTCTCTCTCTCTTTGTATCTGTCTCTGTCTCAAAAGAGGTTCAGGATTTAATGAAACCATGAGTAAAATACGTTCAAGTCCCTCTACACACTCGTTGGTAGGTTTCTGAGGTTCTACTGAAATGAACCGAATTGATTAGAGGTGGAAAATAATCATTTCACAACCAGTTAAGCCCGCTTACATTGTAAATTATTCGAAATTATTGTCTGTGCTGGCTGATGATGCTGTTTCTGGTAGCCGTTTTCAATGGTATTACATTATTCAATGCGCTGGGTGATGTTTAATGCTGTAACTGTCGCTGGGGACATCAGAATGGGAGGCGGCTGCCTGGATTCACCATACATGCTACTGATGGCCTACTGAAACAAATCGGCAGCTTCATTTTAACAGCTTTACTGAGTTAGTTATATCCTTTTGTCTCACATGCTACGCCGTGTTCAAATATTTTGAGCTCTTGAGTAGTATAGTGGGTTACCGTAGCGTCAATGGGAATTAGCATTACAGACCCCCCCTGGGCCAGTATAGCGTCAAGAAAGTAGGTCAACACCCTGGGCCAGTATAGCGTCAAGAAAGTAGGTCAACACCCTGGGCCTGTATAGCGTCAATGGAAATTCTTGTAGAGCGGTGACTAGGAGACTGGGGGTTTGTAGAGCGATAAGCGACAGGTGGCATGTTTCTTTTTTTTTAGTAGATATATATATATATATATATATATATATATATTCGTTTAGGGGGAGACCAAATGAAAATTAAGATCTTTTCGAGGTATTGGAAGTGGCCCTGAAAAGGGCCTTTGTCTTCTTCTTCTATTGTCTCCACTTCTTCCACCATGTTCTCACTTTGGCAAAAATTCCTTTCTTCTTTTTTTTTTCTTCTTCGGGCATCCAGTCAGGATGTCCGAGAGCTCTGAATTTGTCTTGCACTTTCATCCAATTGTTGTTCAATTTCTCAAACTCTTCTTTCTTTTTTTGGTTTTCTTTGTCCTTTCTTTCTTTCTTCCACGTTTCCTTGATCTTCTTTACTTCTTCTTCCAGTACTTTTCTCATTAGGTCTTCGCCTTTCTTGATATTATCTAAGCCTTTTTTGACAAAAGGCCACTCCATTAAATGGAAGATGTCTTCCAAAAAACATTTCACTTGGATCACAGTATCCAGAACCTGCTTTAAGGTTCCCACTCTGAAGTATTTAGGATTGATGATTCCTCTCAACTTATCCGCTTCTTCTATTGTTATCATTTGCAAATGATAACTTGCTGCTTTCAAACTGTTCACCAAGTCTAGGCTACCTGGGAACTTCCATTCTTTGTCAAGTCTGTCCAGCACGTAGGCTCCATCCATGATCCACCACCAACCATCTGTTAACTTGTTAAATAATTCTATGCTGCCAGTCATTTTTTATTCTGTGTAGAATGGCGCGAATGACGAACGCTATGCTTTTATATACTTCAAGCACGGACGTGAAGGAAAACATACCTTGCACTCACTTCACATATGATATACTATCCTCACCAACGAACGAGCAAGCATAAAACACACACTATACTATCCTCACCAACGAACGAGCAAGCATAAAACACACAAACATACCATCCACACAATCGGGATGAGAAAAAAACATATTATATACTATCCACACCAACGAACGAGTAAGCATAAAACACACACTATACTATCCTCACCAACGAACGAGCAAGCATAAAACACACAATATACTATCCTCACCAACGAACGAGCAAGCATAAAATACACAAACATACCATCCACACAATCGGGATGAGAAAAAAACATATTATATACTATCCACACCAACGAACGAGTAAGCATAAACACAATATACTATCC
>JAECUM010091483.1:0-18995 GCA_016617855.1 Megalonaias nervosa
GACCTATATAGACATATATAGTACCTTGAAGGTCTGTGCTTTTATTTACTTCTTTGCCGAGCGCTAACTTTTCGACCCGATAGACCATAACAATCTGGGGTACAGTGAAGGAATAAATGCCATGCTGTAAACATGCTAAATATAACCTAATGATCGATTTGGCTTGGTATGGTTTGGGAGTGGGGTGGGGTCTAACTCAATTTTTCAGTACAGTATAGGCTTTACATAAAGCCAAGTATATTAGTTGGAAGAACCCGCAAGACCTCAGGAAGAACCACCGACTCACAGGAAGCTACTGGCAAGCTTACTCACATACCCACGTTGGATGAGTCGTGACTCGAACCAACGCATACGAAAGCTAAATCTGAGTGATCTGTAACGGAGAGCGTCTTGGACCAATCGGCCACCCGGGGCCATCTTGACGCGGTGTAACTACCATTAATCCAGATGAAACGTACCTGTATGACAGTACTCACAAGATCATTTTCCACCTGTTCTTTTAAAGGGAGGCGTGGCAAGCAATCCTGTAGTATTGGGTTTGATACCATACCAGGCCAGGCCAAACGTGGGTCGGCTTAGCTCCCATTTACTCGCCATGACAAAGTGAAAATTTGTTATCACATTCTCAAGCGGTATACTAATGGAAAAACTAGGCTGCAATTTTATTGTTGTTTAAAATTTAATGACAATTGGATTCATTGAATTGTCTTTGCAGGGGTTATTTCTTTCTTTCTTTTCTTTATTGCTCGCATCTAGCTATCACCGTTGGGTTGTGTATTGACTCGGAATGCTGATTTGGCATGAAGAAAAGTTACATTTCGCGAGGAAGTGGTGTGTGATTTGGATTTTTAACGTAGCTTTAACAATTTAGACATACCGCTACAATGTCTGTAGTGTTTCAGTTTATAGTGATGTCTAGCATTGGGGCATAATGCCGCAGACATATAGCATCATGTCCCACTTAGTCACATTATCCTGACACCAGGCTAACCAACCCTAACAATAACTTCTTCATGCTGAGCGCCAAACGAAGTAGCTGTTAGTACCAATTTTATAAGATTTTGGTAGGATTCGGCCGGGGTTCGAACCCGCATCCGAGGCGGACGTGACATAACTGCAATTTCTACTTCTTCACGAAGAATGGGGTTGTTATCTTCTGCCTGGGGCAATTTAGTATTGGGTCTTATGATTGTACAATTCTGAGCAGTATTATGTCCATCCCTTGAGGATCTTTTGATCATCTGTGAGGCATTTTCCTGATTTGTCTTGGATGGTGGTAGTTTTCCTTTGTTTACGGGTTGTGAGATTTTTCACCAGTTGATATGTCATTTTGCTGTCATTTCTACTCAGACTGTCTTCGATTTTGCAGCATTGTCTTTCTATTCCTTTGCCTTTTTCATGCTTTTTCTGGTCATGTTGTTTATCTCTCTGTATATTTTAGCTCCATCGTGATCTCTTTTTCCCTTTTCAAGTTATCTTCTCTTGTCGCATATTTTCAAGACACCTGTTGTGACCCAAGGTTTATTTCTTCGACGATATTTGCCAATGATCTCGCTAGCTGTGCTAGTCACAGCTGTGTTGAATGTTGTTGTTAAGTACCCTATGTCGGTGTCTAAGCTGTCCAGGGTTATCCAATGTGCAAATTTACCACCTATCATTGCTTGGAAGGCTTCTGCGACTTTTGAATCTTTCAAATTTTTAAGGTCAAATCTGATTCTTGGTTGGTTAGGCTTTTTGACCATTTTCAGGTGGAGGCGAAACGTTGTCATTAATAAGTCATGATCACTTCCAAAGCTTCTACTGGAAAACTTCGTGTTCTGGCAACATTCAGTAGTTTGCAGGATCGGAGTTAATTCAGAACAAAAACCTGGATATGTTTGGACTTTGTCGAACTTAGGAGACGTTTTGAACACTAAATAAGACATACATTAATTGTTCTAGTGGTTATTAATTAACTATTGATACCTAACTATAATTACAACAATGTCAGGGCTATTGTTAATAGGAACAGCCTTAACAGGGTGGGTGGGTGTGGTATAGCCAAATAGTACGTATAGTTACGTAATACGTGACAAGTTACAAAGTAGTAACTGAAAAAGAACTGTCATTTAAATGTTACGGGGCCAATTTGTTTAGCGGAAAATGTATCTAAATTAGCTAAAATGAGGAATTTGATATTAAATTTTAAGCCCAGTAGATCACAGCCTTGAGACAGTATTTAACTATTGCATTGCAATGATCTTGTTGCGAGAAGACTAAGGACGATGCCAGGAGCGTTGCAGTTTTCTTATACATTGGACCTTGTTTACGGATCCAAGTGGAAAATTGCCCGATGCCATGTAATGGAGGCTGCTATATTGGTCTTCCTTCAGTTAACCGGGTCTCTTTACTGACAATAATATTACACGCATACCTTAAACCCGATGGCCATCAACCTTTTCTTACTGAAAGTACTATTGTGGTCGATAATGATAATAGCGAGGTGAATTCCGAAACATTCCTGAAATACAGACTCTAAAATCAAACGTTTGTTTGCTGTCAATTTACTTCTCTTTATCTCTTCTTTCATCGCACACAGTTCTCTAAATATTAATCCACCTAAATTTTTAATTTCAGGTATCATCAGCCCTTCGTTCTTAAAACCCGTATAAAGATAATGGAAAGTACCTGCCATTAACTTCTTATCCTAAATAAATACTTGTATATATCCATGTGGTTTTCTGCAATAGTCTACGGTGTGTCGAATAGGCCACATACAGTGAAAGCGTTGACACCTTTTGTACAATCATATACATATTAATGGTGATTTAGTAGCATGTTTAGAAATTGTGATAAATAGTTATTTATGTCGTTTTGTGTATGATATCTGAACACTGAGTAAATTAGTTTCAACCATTATACAGTGTACCATTTGCAAAGACAAGGAGTGCTTTAGAACACAGGAGGCAGCTTAATGTGGTTGATTGTCTTCAAAAAGAGGATAAATTAGACCAAGTCTTACATTTTGTACATTTTGCCTTGAACACATTATTAGCATACTATAAAAGTGGCTAGAGATTTATACTCAAGATTTATGAAATCATAAAGTGTAGAAAATGGAACTACCAATTCCGGTCGAATAAACTTAGAGATAGATGTGCAGCATGAACATACAGACAGGTGAACAGAGAAAATGTATGGCACATTGTTCATTTTGGAGACCATCATAATGTTTGGGAGTCCAAATTGTGTCATTATTGGTTCCAAAATGCTGGTTAAAGCCAGTACATGCCTTCGTACCTTTCCTTGGGACGTAATGTCAAGGTCATTAGGGACTGACTTGAACCCATTTCATTTGCAAACAGTATATGCCGAAACAGAGAGCATGTTCACTGTCTTCCAAGTTTTATACAAAATCTATTTTGCAATGCCACTAAGTGGATTATTCATTAGTGTCAGTGGCATTTCATTTTCACTACATACAAACTCCACATGGAGTTTTTTATTATTAATTTATTCTTTCACACACTCACTGTTAAATGTTGCAGGATACTTTATTAAAAGAAATGGGACATCACTATTACCATAATTTTTAGCCATCTCTTTACATTCAAAGTACCATCTCCTACCCACCTGTACTAATAACCCTTAAAGGCTATTAGCATTGCAAATAAGTGTAACATGATGGGCGGGTGTGGTATAGCTAAATATCACGTATGGTACGTAAAAGGTATAAAGTTATAAATTATTAACTTACATAACACATTTAAATGTACAGGTGCAATGTTTTGCGGGAATGGTATTATTTTCAACTAAAATAGGCAATTGGATTTTGCATGCCAAGCGCAATATATCACGGCATTAAGATAGTATTGATCTATTGAATTGTAATTATTTTGTTGGATGAAGACTAATCAAGATGAAACGAGTGTTAAATGTTTCATATCCATTGGGTCTTGTGTACAATGCATGTGGCAAAAACAGCATGATACTGTGTAATGTGGTATGCCATATTGGTCTTCTTATAGTCAACCCGGTCACATGACTGAGTCATATTGTAGACAAATCTGTTGCCCGGTGGCTATAAAACTTTTCATTTTGAACATTCAGTTGTTGTCGATACTGTTAGTAGAAATTACAAAGTATTCCTCAAATGCATATATTGAAATGACTTATTTTGTTTTTTTGCATTTAATTCTTTTTATTTCTTTTTCACCATTTGCAGTTTTGTAAATATATGTCTGCCGATGTTTTTATCTTCGGTTATTATCAATCCTTCGTTCTTAATACCTGTCTAAAGATAATGAGAAGTACTTGACGTCAGCTAGTTATCATATAAAAGCCTTATTTGTCTACATAAATGGAACATAAATTGAAAGTGCTTGTAAGTATGAGAATTATTGTAGATGTGACGCGTTTCCGCTATTATGTCAGGAGTCACTTACCGCAAAGCAAGAATGAAGAATGTGGATCAAATTATGAAAAAGACACATGTTAAGAAAATGACAAACTGATCGAGTAAGATATGTTAGCAGTTGTATACCTTAGTGGAGGATGCGTTGTACAGTTTTGTTGGATGCTACTGTTCTCACTAAATATAAGGCAACAAGCTTGGTGATGTTAAATGTCACATGTATACATGTTTATATCCATGTGGATCTCTACAGTGGATTCTACGGGTGTGTTGTATAGGTCACGTGAGCTGACGCTTATTTGTACACTTAGTTACGTACATATTATTAGTGATTTAGTGACATGTTTCGGTATTTTTGATAAATAGTTATTAATTTTTGTTTGGTCATTTTCAAAGACGTGGGATGATGCAATTCTTTAGAAAGACGGATACAATGATGGGATTTAATGTGGCTGGTGATCTACATAAAAGGAAAATGATAGACCAAAGTCTTATAATTTGTACCTTTTGTCTTAGACCCATTACAGTGATACCAAAAAGTGATTAGAAATTTATATGCAAGTCACTTTAATCAATAACGTACAGAAAACTAAATTACCGACTGTGGTAGAATAGATAGATGTACAGCATGTACAGAAGGGCATGTGAGGGAAGAACATGAACACATTTCATTTTGGTTCATTTTAGAGATCATCATAATGTTTATGACTGAAAATTATATAATAATTTAAGAACAAAATACAAGTACAATTGTTCCGTCGCCTTCATCATAAAATATTGATCATGGCCATTAGAGGCCTCCCTAATTTATTTTAGTAATTACAATCTATCTTGTTCAGTATTGACAAAAATATATTTGATTTGCAACAGTAGGTATAGAAAAACATCCCAAGCTCAATTTCGCCAAGTTTTATGCAAAATATACTTCTCCTTGCAATGAATTATTCAAAAGTTTATACGACATCTATATTTCACCACTTATAGACTTCATATTGCTGTTCACTACATCAAAGTGTCTGAATAGAAAGGCATGGAATGCTGCTGTAATTATTAAATACTCTTTCACACACCCACTGCTAAATGTCGCAGGATAATTTATTGAAAGAAATGGAACATTACTATTACCATAATTGTTAGGCATTACGTCACACTTCAGAGTACCAACCCACCCACCAGTACTGTATTGTGCAGTACCAAGATCCCTTAATTGCAATTCATAGTTTCTGATGTGTCCATTGGAAGTCGTATTATCAAATTACCTGGTGTAATCACTAAAAATTGCACATAACCCGTTAACATTTGAGTTCGAGCGACTTTCATTTGGACAAAGCAGGTTGAAAATATTGGATAATAAACATGAACAATTAAGCAAGTCCTATTTAACATCAGAGCTTAACAATAGATGGACAAATAAAATATCTTAAATAGGTGAATATAAGCCGGAATTTCCTTTCTGATATATATATATATATATATATATATATATATATATATATATATATATATATATATATATAGCTTTATTAAAACGGGAGTCCATAAGTGAGTTGCTAAGATTTCTGTGACAGCTTGGCTCAAAGATGTTTTGATATTCAGTTTCACATGCACATGTGTATATATGTCTATTTTTATACACTTAATGTACCTACGTTATTACGAACCCATTTAGCAATTAAACCCATTTATGGTACAATATAACAGGTAACATCATACGTTTTTTTTTATCATAAAATAAACATCTTAATTGATTCACACTATACATTATTTTCTCTCTAAATGACCCGAAGTTGTTAAGGCAGTCTAAATTATTGTGGTGGGCCATTTAGGATTATTTACATCAGATACGTTTGATAATAACGAATCAATATTTGTTAGACTAATATAGTGCAAAATTAATTTCCTCCTGTGTAGGAGAAATATTCTATCATGATATTTTTAAATATTCTGATTAAAATGTGTACGTAAATTATAATAATTTAAGAATGATGTGAGGACATTTTTAATAGGTGTAAAGCTATTTAAATCAAAAGAGTTGTCAAGTATACACGAACACATGCAGATAATGGGCATAGTTCAAAACCTAATTTGTTGTTGTTAGATATTGTGAGTATAATACCACTCTACTTAAGTAACTTTACGAAAATCGTTACAGTAAATATTTAAATACATCTACTTACGTCTTACACAGTATATTAAAAACTAAAGCATAATGAATAATTTGGACTCGTTCGTCCTGAAAATACAGATTGCATTCATTCTCAGTGTTACGGAGAAATGAAACTGAAACTTGACCTCATTTTTGGGAATATTCATGATCTAATTCTAGGATGAACCGATATTTCCGCTGGGAAACCCTATGACATATATCAATTATCATTTATCTACAAATACAAATACGCATAGGACTGGTGCTTTCATGATGGCAATGCGCAGGTGATACATGTAAACAGTGCGTCTATTTTTATATCCAAGTAAACGCACTCGAAGTGGTTGACCCTACCTGTGACACTAACTGTGAGGTGATTAACAATTATTGTCTAGTTGAGCACCGGTACTGATAGCGCCTTGGATTTGAAAGACCTAAAGACTTTATCTAAAACCAAACTAAAGCAAAACACTGATACAAGGCATTGTACAGAAATCTGACGTAAATTAAATGTGTAGCAACAGTACAAAAAAAACAAAAAAACAAAAAAAAAACAACAAAAAAAAAAATCGGAACTGACTATTCCATTTTCATAGGGTTAGTGAGGGTTGAGGATATTTTCCGAACCGGGATACTGCTTTCCGTTTACCTTAAGATAATAAATTCTTAGTAAGGAATATAATGGATATAATAAATTCTTTCTTTTCTCAAATCGGTGCAAGACTTTTAGTTTAGGTTATTTGTGAGTCGGAATTCCCCCCCCCCAAAAAAAAAGGCCTAGTCCCCCCCCCTCATCATTTCTCCGAAGGTTAAAATGTCAGTACATTATTTATGCCATTTTACAATCACATTAGAATTGTTGGGTGATTGAATGATTATTTATGATTCAAATTTATTCGGAATATAGTACATATTTCGGATGTATTCCTAATTCTGAAATTTTGAGATGCATGTATATATTTTTTTTAAGTGTTCATTTCTTTCTTTAGAAGCAAAAATAATCACGGCCAAAGCGTATATGTCGTTTCAAACGTCATCGCGAATGTTGCGGAGTTACATCTAAAAATGTATTTCTGTAAATTGCTTCAAACTGGATAAAGTGCTCTGTTTTTACAAAGATTTAAATGTATACATTTCCGCATTAGCGCCGACACGGCGTATTATCTTACACATCCAACGTTGGTGACTTTCGTAACATAAATTTGCGGAGTTCAAGAGTAAAGGCTAGGAGTGTGCATAATCCTTTAGTAAAGGATTAAACTCTTTCAATAACTGCGTGCTGCTGTCGTAATGTGTGACAATAAATATAACGTTCATATGGAGAAAAGAAAACTTTGTATCGAACTTTACTAAACGTTCAAGACAAATTACTGAATGTTATTGTTCACCGGAAATCATCAAAGGAAAAATAATTATTTGGAATTCTTTATTAGTGAATTCATTTTCAGTAATGCATTTTTAGATGCAGCACAGGTGCAATTCAAGATGTCGGTTTACACAAACTGTCGGTAAATACCTGATTAGATTATTACAATGCTGAACAATCATTCTCATGTGACAATATGTTAGCTGCGGCAAAATTCTAGTGACCTATAATTCAAGGTATACCTTGCAATATACGTAACCGTGTTCCGTAGGAAATTGTTACGTTAGGGTTAGGTAGGAGATTTATCAAAACCAGAAATTTATAATAGTGTTAGATTTTATAGAATGATTGCTCTACCTAAATGATCAATTTGTAAAATGTGGGTGGTGGTGGTAACATATTTGTCTGCACAATAGTTTTAATGATCTTTTTTTTCTCTATTATTTCATTTTATAAATGTTTATACTATGTCTCGTCCGATCTCTCGGTCGAGAAGAGAAACCAGGCCTTAGTTAATGTAAAGCTATTAAGTTGGAACGAGGTGAGTTTACTTTGTAATTAGCCAGCTGTGTACATAAATGTATATGTATTAGCTACAACAATTGTACAAATGGTTATAATATAACCAGTCATTTTTACTTGTTCTTCATGAAAATATATATAAAACACATTAGTAGGTTAAGGGATAAATTGGATTGAAACTAGGTCTGATGGTTTTGGAACATCCATGATCTAATTATTAAACAGACCGATATTTCCGTTGGGAAATCGTTTAACCTATAGCCATCGTGCTCGTGTATTTGCAAGTGCATTTTCACGTAGGTAATTTGCTTTCATGGTATGAATACGCAGGTGGTAAATGTAAGCAGTCAGCTTATATTTTTAATTCAAGTCAACTTACTAGGGCGAAGTTTTGGGAATATCTATGATCTAATTCAGCAGGCCCCCTCCCCTCCACCCCCACCCCCCCTCGGCTGCCGCTAATTGTTTCACCGCTTGATTATTCGTCAGGGAATTCTCTAACCTGCTCGCGTGTTTAGTTAGGTTATGTGAGTTCACGATATCAATGTACAGGTGACAAATGTAAACAGTGTGTCTATTTTTGAACTCGGGTCTATCAAAGTAAATTCACTTTGAATGATGTCCCAACATGTATGTAACTATAACGTGATTCAAATGACTTTCTAGATGAGTATAGCACCTGATGTCATATTGGATGTAAAAAATCTGATCCAAAACCAAAATCAAAAGAAAACATTGACACTGTGCATTATAAAATAAAACCAACTGTACTTTGTATGTCAACCAATAGTAAAAGTAAGTACAATTAAGAAATGAGGATTTAATTTTGGGGAGAACTGGGATTTCCTTTCGAACCAGGATATATTTACTTTTACCTCAAGTTGTTGTTTTTCAGATTGTCAAGTAATATAATGAATATAATCAGTTCTTTCTTATCACAAATGAGGAAGAATAATTTATTTTAGGCTACCTGGAGACCGCAAATTTTGTTTCAGTGTAAAACTAGCAGAGTATGAATCATAGGGGCATGGCTAGTGGAGACAGAGGGTGGATGACATCATCAGGTGGGTACGTAATACGAATAAATCAGAAAGGCATACAGAGCTACATCTATTAATACTTTTGCTTCCTTTCATGGGGAATGGGACTGAGGGGGTCTTGCCGGGATAAAGAGATGATATCTTCTCTCTTATTTATCGATGGGGAGGTGGTAGGGGTAGGGTGAATGACGTCATATAATGGTCGATAAAATAGGAGCAGGAACGAAAGGTGCTAAGACCTACAAGTCTGCTACTGAAAGATCACCACTCAACAACAACACACTTGCACTATATTATCCACAAGTCATGTTGTACAGGAAATGTAAGAAGAGGGATATTTGGCATTCCTTTCAAAGATGAACATGTGCAAATTGTAGTGCTGAACATTTTTTGTTGTTGTTTTTGGAGAGAGAGAGAGAGAGAGAGAGAGAGAGAGAGAGAGAGAGAGAGAGAGAAACTACGTGCTGAACAATGTGAATCTACTTGCATATATGTGTGTATGTATCGGGAGTAATTTACTATTTTAAAGTGCCAAGAGTTGTGTTTTCGGTGCCCCTTCAACGATTCAAGAATTCAATAACAACATGGTATAGGCCCTAAATTATAATTTAATTGATTACATGTAGTTTAAGTAATACGCAGTGGATCCTTCTCTGGCCCTTTTCTGGGCCCCTCTTTGTCCCCTAGTGTTTCTATGCCTAGACATGATGTCATTGCAGACAATATATGTTAATAACCTATTAACTAAATTTAGATACGTTGTCATGTTGAACCAATCAGATGATTCTCCTTTGCAGGAACTCCGGAGTTCTTTCATACACTCCGTGTTGTTTTGCATTTGATACACTTTGTACAAGCTTAGCAGTTCCGCTCTGTTTCTCATTTGTGTTTGTCGTTCATTGTGCATTGGGCAGACCGTCTCAAGATTCTGAATAATTCTAAATAATAACGTCCATCCTAATCAGGAAGATCAAATGTGACTGGAACAAAAATCAATAGTTAATAGATGACACTGTTATGTATATACTGAATTGCTCATACGTTTACATGAAGAGGTAGCACAATTGCAATTCTTTAAAAAAAAAAAAAACGATCTTCTAACACGAGGCTAAGGTAGCCCAACAAATACCGACTAATATGGTTAATTTATTTCCACGACTTAACAAATATTTTGACTTGTCAATGAGAAATATAAAATGGATATTCTGGAAGGTTTCAGATTCGTCACAGAGTTACAGATTGCATTCGATGGTCATAACATGGAGATAAACTACCTTAAGACTGATAAATAAGGTGGTTAAAATGGCAAAAGTAATTACGTGTTTAAATATCGAAATTAATTACTTGTTTGATGTGGGTAAATACACATCTATTTACATCTAAAGTTACAATACATCTTGATATTATCAAACATTTTACAAGGCCAATCTACAATGACTCAATCCCAAAACAAATATAATTTACTTACAGCAACGATCAGTTTAAACGTCACATCGCGACTCAGTATATAAAATAGTTGTTATTTATTTAACCATATTTATAGAAAAAAAATTGACATAAATCTGAAATCATGTAAATATTTGAAATGATCTAACCAATGTTGCATATTACTGAAAATAAAAAAAAATTCTTGTAATTGATAGACGTCTCACTGGTTCATTGGTGGCATCTAAAGACAGTTTTTATTTTTATGTTTCATACCGGTTAAAAGGCTGACTTTGGAGGCAGCACAGTCTATTAAACCGAGTCAAGGCAGATAGTAAAAGATGGTTTCTGTAGAACAAGGCACAAAATATATTTATTTAAAATATCATTATTGTGATCTGATCCTAACCGTTCTTTTTTTTTTGTTTTTTTTTTGTTGTGCACATACAAGTAGTATAGGTATTTTGAGGTTCCTCTCTCAGAGACCCCCTACCCCCCCCAAAAAAACGTTATACGTTAAAATTTTTGTCAGCAGCCTTTTTTAGCTCAAAATGATGACTTTCATATTTCTGACAAAATATGTTTTGTCGGGGTAGGGGGTCTCTGAGATGGGAACAACTCAAATACCTATACTACTATTACAGTCCCTATACTTATTATTTTTATAGTTTTAGACAAAATTTCATATTAAACAAATGAAATATTATATATAATGTCCTTCTGTCATTCAATCCGACATGTTGGATTTGATCTGACAAACAAATTTTGTAAGAGATTTAATTCGATTAGAGCAGCCTCAAGTTATACTGGCATAAAAACTAAAATAATAAGCGATTGTATTAAAAAAGTTGGATATCATATATCACCAAAATATGGGTCAGTATGGCTATTCGCGGCTGAAAATGATATGAGAATAGCGGGTTGGGCAGATGATGTGATGACATTTATTGACAATATGGTTGATATTTTATTTGATAATGATATTACTAAAGCTATAAATATTTGTTTAAAACAATAAAAATAATAGTCCTTAAGGACTGTTTGAAGATGATTATATACATATGATTATGATTATGATTAAATACATATGATTATATCTTAATTACGGACAGCACAGATTAACCCCATGTGACCCTCTAGGTTGCCAAACAACATCCTTGCAGGATCAGAGGTCACATATAAACTTAATTCTAAGAACTTATCCTAGGACAGAACATTTTAACCCCATGTGACCCCCTAGGTTGCCAAGCAACATCCTAGCATGATCAGAGGTCACATATAAACTTAATTCTAAGAACTTAACTAACTTATCCTAGGACAGCACAGTTACATATAAACTTATCTTAAGGACAGTACTACGAGCCTTCTCTACGTTCAATACAAATTTGCACACTCCCCCATCATAATCAACCCAGGGAGTGCAAAACTGCACCCACCAAGTGACATGGTGGGAGAGTGTACAAATTTTCTATTGAAACATAGACGGGCTGGTTGAAGCCCCACTAAATAAGAGGATTTTTTGGCATTAAAATCGCCCTCGCCGACAATTTGTCGGTCACGAGAATCGAACCACGGACCTCGAGCATGAAAATCCAACGCGTTAGCAATCGGCCACCGGACTTCATAAATATACATAATGAAAACATTATCATATAGTTACCGAACAGCATTACATTTTCTGATTTTGAAAACACGTAATTTTACATTATATTATCTAATTCTGTAAATATTATTATAAATAAATCGAGAAAAAACATAATTTTTGATTTTATATTGTACAGAAAAACGAATCCTAATGCTGGGCTGAACTGTATAAGATCGACCGTTTCCAGTGATACTAACGAGTGTGAATACACAGATGTTATATATATAAGTCGAGGCTAACTAAAAGATAAAGATCTGATTCTAAAAACATTATTATAAAAAAATCGAGAAAAAACATGATTTTTGATTTTATATTGTACAGAAAAAACGAAATCCTAATGTTTTCCTGAATTGCGACCATACAATTATCTTTGACAGAAAATCGGCCGTTGCCAAGGATACTGGCTGAATGACGGCATTACTGCAGAAAAATAATCAATATTCTGTATTACGCAGTTGGACTTATACTATAGTAAATATGTTATTTAAGTAGGACGAATTGTTAGTTATTTCGATAAATACAGAAATGATACCAGGATTTGTAGGTCTTAAAATACTATCAGATTTACAAATCTATTATATTTCATTAGCAAAAAAAAATACGAAACAGTATATATGCTATGTTTGATTGGAACAGTATTATCTCCCTTTTAAAAACAGATATGGTACACAGAGTTATATTTCTTGACCAACACACAATGTCTCGACGTTTGCTATTAAGTAAAATATGCTATCGTGATTATATAACGAGAATTTAATTCTACCAGATACTTTACGACGACATTCAAATAGTTCTTTCATCGCTATCTTACTGAGAAGATACTTACTACCTTTTGCAAAAACCTTCGACCTGTCCAGGTCTATATTAATTTTTGTATATTGATTTCTGGCTTATCGGATTATGAAAATTGTCATATTTTAATGCAAGCTCGTCTCGTAAACTTTCGAGATAACTAAAGTATTTGCTGTCATCTGATTTGATAAGGGAGAGTTTGATTCTGTCAAATTTACTAAAACAAATACCTGAAATTTCATCGTTAAATTCAAATGATAATTGCTGGTTATTAACCATTATTTCTTTATTTTGCTATTAACTCCATCTGTTAATGTTAAATTTTCAAACATTATTTCTGATGTTCAGACAAAATTACTTGTATATAATGTCCAAGCGCTAGTGTGTTAATTCCGTCACTGCAATATCTTTTATCATCAAAATTACTTAGTCCCCGTTTTATGATCGTATCAGTTTCAAGTTTATGATGATTTGTTCTGATAACATTTGTTTTGATAAAACTGACGCTATTGTTTAGCGCTGCTATAAATTCGTCAAAATTCATCATCTTTTTCACATATCCTCGAGGAATACCTTTTGCTTTTTTAGTAAGTTTATTGTCATCTAATATGACAGCATACATTTTGCTCTTTAGTCCAACAAATTCTCTAACTGGCATAAACATAAATTCATCTTTCATTTTTCCAATAAATTTCTTATTCGAATTATCTTGAAATCCACTACATGCTGGATAATCTGATAAATGGAACAGATTTTTATTATTGTAAATATCCATATAGACATCTTCACATTTTATATTATAAACTAGCGAATCTGTATCAGTAAATAACAACTCTGAATCTGGCCACTGCTTTTTGGTAAAATTATAGTGAAAATCGTACATCAGCCACTTCGATATATCAAGTACAGCTGCACCAACATAAATAGGTTTATTTAACTTTAAATTTGTCTTTCGTCGTTGTATTGCAACAAGATTTTCATTAAATATTTTCATACTAACAAAACCATCATCATGAACTAATTTATTTCTGCGACTTATATCATTAACAATCTCTATCGAGACTCGCTTGCGAATGTTCTCCATCGTCTTACCGAACACCGAGCTGTTCATTAACTTGAAAAAGTTTTTCTCAAATTCGGTTTTAGCCACAGCACGATGTTTCGTATTTAGATCAATATAATTTGCCATCCACTTCGACTGATTAAACTTTAGCACGCGATGGACCTTTCTCAGAATTAGTCCAGCATCTACTGCTTGTTTTAAATTTTTGTAATGCATAACGTAATTTCTTTTATCTAACAAATTTGGAACTAACTTATTAACAATCGAATTTTTTGCATTTGTCGTTGCTCGTTGTTCAGGCAATAATAAACTATAATTAATCATCATTGACTCTGCGCAAAACGGATAATCGTTATGTAGATCATGTAGCGAACTAGGATAATCTAGATTAACTTCAACAAAATATGAAATGTCGGAAAAATCGACATTAATTTTTCTAGGTAAATCTTTTTCAGTTTCTTTAAGAAATTGATCTGGAGTTATCCAATGAAATCCACTACACGGCATTGATTCTGACATCGCATAGCCATACAAATTATTGGCGTTTTGATAAATGATGTAACTCGACGGGAGATTTTTATCATAATGTTTTAAGTACTTGTTGTTAGCAGCTGCATATTTCTTTATTATAACGCTAATTCCGCCTCTGATACCTTTTTCAATAAAGTTAAACATATCGACATCTGTTAAGAGATCTAGTTCTATTTTGCTCGTTTTTAGTAGAGCGTCCCAAGACAATCCAGGTGAGGAATAATACCAACAGGGGTCTAATCCATAATTGCTGTAGCTTACTTGACGAAAACTCTCAGAAACATCTGCTAGTAATAAAACATCTGTTTCAAATATAGATGATGATAATCACCAAATGTTTTACAACTAAATTTATTCCAAATATCTTGTGCATATTTATATTCGTCATCTATGATATTTTCGTTTTTGAGTTGCGAGTAAAATTTATCTTTGCCGGGCAGAGAAGTTTCATTAAATCTGCTCCAATCGTCGGGATACTCGTACGGACATATACTTTTTTTGTAAGATCGATATAGTTTTCACCGAAGCAAATTCGCAAATTATTAAAACTACTGCAACCTTTAACAAGCTCATGTAATGATGCTGCCATAAATTGCAGACTGTCAATAAAACGTAATTTACCGAGCGTCACCGACATATACTTTTCAAAATTATTTGGAATACATTTTATTACGTTATTTAATTTTAGTTTAGCTTTAATATTTTCATCACCAAAAGCTTCTACAATGACATGACTGTCATAGCCACGAAAGTTATGTTAAACTACAGGAATAAAATCTGGAGCATGAAATTTTAAATTGCAACTGTTATAAGCTGCTCCACGATATTGGCCGGTCAAATGACAATGATCTCGCACCTTATCACGGGCTCCGTTAGAGTCTACCAGCAACTTTTCACAAATATGACAATTAACTGCCTCATCGAAATCGAGTTGTTGTTTAGACGTTATTTTCATCGGTGCTGTTTTAAGTAACCTGTTAGAAATTTTATTAACTTCGTCTATTAAATTTTTTAATGGACATACGGCAGGATTTTCACCTCTATATAACTTTATCTTAGTTGAAAATTTATCGTTAGCGCAACAAACTACTTTATAAGCTACCCCGCAAGGAATATGTTGTTGTATTTTTCTAGTACTGGATTTATTCGGATTATTTTCTGCTCCAACCACAGGAACTAGTAGACACTCGAAGTCAGCGTAAATAACAAAAGGAATATTTAGTTTATGATTATAATTTTTAAATTTTTATATTTTTTCTTTTTCGTTAGGCATACTTATTCTTTGAACATTGACACAGTATTTGAGATGCTCCTGCAGTCTTCCATCGCTAGAAAAACCGTGCAAACATCTATAGCAGAAATATTTTTTATTTTTATTTTTACTGTACTGTTTGCCAATTAGTCCGTTAAAGTTTTTTATCCAACAATAATGTCCTCGATAAAATAATAAATTTATTGTATTTTGCGTAGCATTTTCTGAGATATATCTCGGGTAAACGTTTTCTCGTTCATCTAGTCCGAAAACATTACTGAGATACTGTTTGTTTTTCAAACTTTGATATAAAATTTTCTGCTACTGGAAAAGTTATTCCTAAAAAATTTAGTTCGTCTTTGTACGGAAAATACTTGTTAACGCGATCAGCATTTTTTTTCTTTTGGAAACATCGCAGAAAGAATAGACCATTGAAAACATTTGTCATCATCTTTTTTGACATTAATACAGCATTTTTTGTTTTTAATTTTTTGAGGGGGATCGACGTAGCCAGCGCTATTAGCGCCGCTGCCGTGAAGTACGTTATATTTTGCTGTGTGAAATAAAACTTCTTTTATCATTTCAAATTTCCAACCTGATCCTGACGAAGTAAATTCTTCTAATTTTTTTATTTATTTCTTGATGTATTTCATCGGCGACCATGGCAATGTTTGTTCCAGTCAATATTTTTCTCGATTTTACTGTTAAATATGGTTCTGAAATTTCGCTGTCAAAACTTTTTGTTTCAAAAATTATATAAAGTATATCTTCAACTGCGTGTAACTTTGATAAAATCGTATGATATTGGACTATAAGTTTAATACTTTTATGAGCCGCAAGTTCTTGAGCAATAACTGGTTGTAAAAGATGAAATAGATTTGTGAAGCTAAAATTTGCTAAAATTTTTTCATCATCAAGTTTGTAACTGTTAACGTAACCAGAAAATGCTGAAGCAATTTTTTCTGATTTGATAATGTTCTTTTTAGCAATATCTCGCAATTTTAACATTATATATATATATATATATATATATATATATATATATATATATATATATATATATATATATATAATAATAATAATAATATTTTATATTTAATTGAATTTTGTAAGATTCCTAATTAGAGATATGAAAAACCTTATAGTATAATGACAGAAATTTTGAGATATATCAGAATGACAGCGGAAGAGCTAGAATTTTATCTTGTACATCCGAAATACAATTTATACGCTGCAAATGCACTTGGTTCTGTTATCAATATAGAATCTAAAAAATCTGTTGGCATATCAACACCAGCTGGCATGTTAATTTCAGTAAAAGGCGATAATGCAGAAAGAATTAAAATGTTTAGAAAATATTTTATTTATACTTTGTTTTGCGGCGATATTCCAGAAGGACAACGAGTATACAGATTAAATGGCGCAGTTGCTGATGATAATATTGAAAATTTATCATTACAAAATAAATTTCAACCTCACCCAGTATTGGATTTATACGAGACAAATGACAAGGGAATTATTCGACATATAAGAACAAAAAAAGTTGTTGGAAATTTAGATAAAAATGGATATTTACACGTGATGGTATGTGGTATAGAAACTAACCAAGTTAATTATATGTCACATCGTTTTGTGTTTGAAACTTTTAACGGACTAATAGCTAATAGTTTAGTTATCGATCATATTAACAAAATTAAAACCGATAATCGTCTAGAAAATTTAGATCCGGTAACATCAAAAGAAAATAGTAGAAGAGGAGATGCTGGTTGTTCTAATTTTAAAAATCCAAAATCAATTATCTCAATAAATCTCGAAACTGGAGAAGAAATAAAATTTAAATCAATAACATATGCGGCAAAATATCATAAAATTAATAAACGTTCAGTAAAAGATGTAGATGATAATGTAACAAAATCAGCAACGTCAATGTTGACATTTGATAGATTTAGTTTTAAATACGATAACTAATGATATTTTCTATATCATTTCGAGTCAGACAGTTATGACTAAATTCCATGACATCGTCGCGATTAAATCGTGACGTCATCATTTTATTTGTATCGAGTTTTATTTTGTCTGCTGCTGTTAATAAAAATGTCAGAATCGCCTAATGTTATCATAACATCAACAAAATAGAAATTATGTCCCAATAAACAAGTTCGAATTCCCTCAGCTAATTCTTTGTGATTTAATATATTAACTCTTTGATGATATTTTATTTCTCCGAACATCTTATTATTTATTAATTAGACAAAAGATTATTATAATAATGAACTTATTTGAGAGACTGGCTAAACTAAATTCGGGAGATTTTATTTCAGTTTCAAATTTTACATCAGAAAATATTACTAATGGCAGATTTGCTGGTTATAATGAAAAAGATATTTTGCATAACTATGACGACAACGAAGATAATGTTGTTGTTAGTAAAAAATATCTAAGCAGACCAACAACATGACGATATGATGTTAAATACCATATTGCTAAAAAAATAATAAAATTTAATTTTACTGTTGCCGAGCATCAAATATTTTGGCAACTTATAAAGCCCTTTTTAAACGTAAAAATAGCTGGACAACAAAGAAATATAAAATACGATTTTATTTTTGTTAAAATATTTAATTAATGTCAATGGGCGGTGCAAGAAAATTACATTTAATTTCTTTATGTAGACCAGTAAAATGTAAGTTAATATTAATAAAATACGATGAAATTTATAATAATATTATTCAGTCGATGAAATCACAGTCGATGAGATCGACCGAGTTGGTACCCAACTATTAAATTTATCGCCATATCCACGACATTTGACTAAACTTT
>JAECUM010091484.1:0-70944 GCA_016617855.1 Megalonaias nervosa
TATGCCATTTCAGGATTGCAACAATCTTACGTTAAGACCGCTTCAAATGTTTTTATTCTCAACCGATGAATAATTTAAATGATATATTTGCCATTTGAAGATCTGAATAAGTTAGCATTAATAAGATTTGTGTACATGATACATGTACAGCGACTCTCCTTCTCAAGTCGTTGGTAAGTTCAGGTATAATACATGCACATCAGGTATAAAAAATTCCACGACACACTGTATCAACACTGCAGTAAAGATTTTATATTTGCAAAATTTACCAACAGTAATTGGTATTTAATAATTGTATTAATCTCTTAGCAGATCACAAATGACACATGATACATGTTTTGATAATTGCAGAAGAACTGCTGAGCTCGAAGTTTTTCATCAGCACATCCTGATGTACTGTGCCAAGAAATTTTCATACACCCCTCCTGTGTACATGATTAGGAATGAGCTAGCTGCTTTGAATCACAATATCCACAGTGGCATAGGTGTAATGAGAAACAAAGAAGGGGAGATAGTGTAAGTTTGTTTCACAACAGGAAATTAGAATAATTGTACATATTGATTGTACATTTTGATCTCTGTTTGGTCATCAAGCCAATGGAATAGTATTCATATGTACAAGTCATGAAAACTTTGTATTAGGTACAAGTTATTTTGCAACAACTGGCAGAAATTTTTTTTTTACATTTGTGATAAGGAATCTTACTATTTACATGCATACAGATCTTGTAATGTACTGTTATCATTCTAGTGGATATTTATTTTGATTTTAGTAATGCAAGTCTAATAATTAGATCCAATGATACATATAACACTTTCCCAGGGGACTGACACACTTTATTAAGGATATATGGGATACGTGGAATTTCCGCAGGAGGTTTCGGAAAAAATATTGTAATCATGATGATTACTAGCTAATACCTGCTCATCAAAACATGTTGCCTTCTCAAGGAATGGGTAAAAATGAATCCTGTCACAAATAGTTCTTTGGAGATAGAACAAATAAGAACAAAAACAACCCCTCGACAACTCCTAATTGGGAATTGGTCATGAGGTTCTAATATTAGGTGAAAACTCACATAAGGTAAGAAAATACAATTTTTTTTTAAACAGGTATCGACGTTACAACAAAAAAAGCGGCAGATGGTCCGTCTACCCTTGCAAGGAAAAGAAAACATATCCCCACATCATGGAGCTTATTCAGAAAGCTCTCATCTGGCGACTTGAGGACAAGCAGGGTATGAGGAGGAGAAGAGAACTAAAGGAAGATGATCCCAGGAGAATTAGCAGAAACATGGCACCTCAAGAACCACCATCAACTCAAGTTTTGGTGAAGGAGAAGATCTCTCGAATTTAGCTATGTAATATATGAAAGATCTTTGATATATGGAGGTGTCTGCTAAGACGGATTACACTTTATATAATATCCTGTAACTATCAGTAGTTGAAAACAATGTATAATGCTGTATCAGCAAATGCTGAAAACTTTTTATCTTGATTATTTATGACCTTACCCACATTGTTTAATGGCAGAATAGGCTGGTGTTTAAAAATATCTGAATGGAAGCATCATTGTATGATGTGCAGTTACAACAAAACAAAGAATGAAGTCAACTGTATTCATTTATATACAAATGTGTATCCGCAAGAAGTGTTTAAGTTCATGCAAGCCTAGAGGGGATGAAGCCAGTGTATTGTCGAAACGCATCCGGATATTTGTCACGTATCCGCCAGACACAGCAAGAGGAAATGACACGTCTCTGTCCAGACCCCAGTCTTCCATGCTGCCATAGTATGAACTGCCTTTAGGTAGCATGACAGTTGGCACTCGTCAAGTCAACTTCATCGTCGAGGACAAGAACATCCCGTCTGTACATCCTGGCCAAGGCAAGCACAGCCTCATCAAGGAGTAGAACTTGAAAATCCTGAAAAAATTATTCCAATTTGTAATATGCTATTTCAAAATTGTAAACAATATATTTTAAAAAATAATATGAAAATGTACTTATTAAAATTTTATTCATCTTTCATCAGAAAAATCCACTGTAAAATAAACATGGCTGAAAACTGCACACGGTTTTTAATTTTACATGAGCGCTGAGAGTTCCATCACAACTGATATTAAGTGAAGTTTATATTAAGATGGACAGCTCAAAGCGTTTGGTGAGCATTTCTAAAAGTCAGAGACACCTGCATCGGGATCAAATAGGAATGGCTGATTGCAGATGAAGATAATATTTACACATGAATGTTACCTTTGTATCATCATCAGCTTAGATTTGTTTAGCATAGTGAGGTACCCACACTGAAACCAGGTAATAAATAGAATCTACTCGGTGAAGATCAATTGTAAAAAGTAGTCCTTATCATTTGCATATGTATACATGAATATTTTTGGACGGCTTACAATTTTAAAGTTCATTCACAGTGGCTGCATACAAATAATTTAAGCATGTCTCATTTGGTAAGCAGTCTCGCTAAAATTCATGAAACTTTCTGCGTTAAATAAACTCTTAAGCATATCAAGTATAATGCATTAAGCAACAGTACGCATTCTAAACAAAAGTTGATATATTCATTACCGGCAAAAGTGATACGCAGTGCTGTCTCTCACAACACACTTTTTCCAGGTCTGTGGGCATCTCCCTACATTTTCCACACACACACCAATCTGGTAATGCTGTGTTGGGGGTTGGGTGATAACCACCACACTACCTAGATCTGGCTCCAAAACATTAAAGAAAAGGCTGGGGTGGAACTGCAACATCTGTAGGAACAGTTCTCTCAGCCGGTCTGGCTCCTTATTTCTTATGATCTCCTGGAATTTGTTTCGAAGATTAGGCATACTGAATCCCCGTACGTATGTGGTACAAAAAGCTTTAAAGCTAAAATCACGATACCATGGAAATTTCAACATTTACAACACTCATGTATATACATTAGGTATCAATCTTTGCAACTCCACCTTGGAAATAGAAGTGATTGCAAATGTTGTATTGTAAGAGTAAGTACCAAAGTTTAAATTCTGTGTATAAATGGATGCAGTATTTTGATTTTGTCAGTACGAAGTGCAATTTTACATATTCATAGGCAGTTGCTACACATGTCATGTATAGCGTAAGAGGCTTTCTGTAATGTAGTCACATACCTGTCAAGTTATTCACACCTTTTGCGATATATATTTTGCACGCACACAGTTTAAGCTTTGGCAATAACATAAACGTTATTGAAAGAATTAAAGCATTTTCAAAGTTACCACTACATCAAGAAAATTGTTGATTATAGAAATCATTTTCATTGTTCACCAAAGCCTGAATGCTAAGTAGTCTGGGCAATTAAAATTCGTACCCAAAATGTTATATCAAATATGAAATAAAAATTATGTTTCTTGCAAGCCTTCATGTCAGTCTAAATTCTGGGCAAATTAAACGTTCTAGGATTCTTAACATTTTATGTTTATCATGATAGTGCATATATAGTATTATCTTAACATATTTCGGTCTTTTACAAATACACCTTAAATCATGCATCATATTTAAAACAGAAGAATAAAAGTGTAGTCATTATTTTACAAGACTTAAATGAATACATGATATATGTACACGTCTATTTTTCTTTGTAATTTATTTTTTAAACTGCAATATAGTCAGGTCTAATCGCTGAACTCCAAAGTAAGATTGCATAGACTTTTTGTTACTATTTTGAATTTTTTGAAAATAAAAATTATAAATTTATTACTTAAATTGAAAAAAGGGCAGGTCGACCTTAACAGTATTAAATATTTGTTTTGTACTCCATTAGTACAGATCACTTCTACCTATATATGAAATGATTTTAGCTAGGTTATATTTTGATTATCACAGGAATTTAAAATTGTACCACAAGCATTTATTTACATCACTCTATGTATTTTGTTATGTATGGTTGCTTGAACTCCTAAACCAATAATCTTATATCAATATGTACAGTGACTCACAAAGACAAAATATATGACATGTAGCATATAAAGCGGCCATGTAAACGAGGTGGCCTCTGTATTTTCAATGGTATCTGTGCATGGTCTTCCTTTATCAAAGGATATTGGGGTGGGGTGGTGAGTAGCAACAAAAAGTAAAGCAGTTTAATCATACATTGTATGGTAAAATAATCCTTCAACAGAAGTATGCATTTTCTAAGTTGTGCAAAACACTCCTGACTTGTTTATATTATAATCTTTGCCAGGTACCAAACATTTTTCAAGATATATATCAATACTTGTTTGCAAGATATAAATAAACAATTGCCATAATTCTTGTTTGTCTTGTTTGAACTACGTTTAGAACTTGGTCAGCTCTGTTTTCAGGCTGCACAGCATGTCTTCTTCCTCTTCCCCCTCTGGTTCTTGCTCCACGTCTCATCCTTCCTCTCCCTCTCCCTCTTAAAAGTCGCTCCAGACTTGAGCTAGAGAGTGAGCTGATTTCAGTCTAGGTAATAACAAAGTTCTACATTTGAGTTTATCATTCGGTGTGTATCTTCTCTATTACATATTATAATTACTACAGTGGTCCAGTTGTCTCTGTAGTGAATTTTAATATGTAACAGTATTTCATAATTTGATACCTAATGTATTCATGCTTACTTATCAAACTTACAGGAATATAGTGCTATTTGAGAATCAGAAATTAATACATGTGAGGTTCTGATTTGATGGAAGTTTTCTGGGCTCGATAAGGTCAAGTGCATGGAGGGGGTGTCCAAAATATCATTGATGGGTACCAAAGAAAAATCTCTATATTTACTCAGAGTGGATAATACCCTATAAACATGCGCAAGGATAAAACCAGGGAATCCCCTAGTGGTACTAGTCTGAGAGTCAAAAATCTCCTTTGTGTCAAAACAGGGGGTCAGACTGAGTAAAAAACAAATTTGATATCAAAACTGGGGGTCAAATTAAAAATTTGGGGGTCTCTAAAGCGATAATGAGTTAAAGGGAAACACTCAAAACGGTTGTCAAACTTCAAGTGACAAGAGACTATACGTTTGTGAGTGTGTACCTTTTATGATCTGGACCGGAGTTTTGGACCTGGATTCCATACTCTAGTCGCACATTTTAATAAAACTCTTTTTTAAAACCTTGTGTATGTAAATTATTAACTTGGAGAAGCATACCACAAATTCGTTTCGCTTTGTTTGAAACGCCAAAAAGATGAGTGTTAGGGGTACACTGGTGACAATCTGGTTAGAATTTATAAATTGATTAATGAAATTACTAAGTTTTGAGCATTTTTTAAAAATAACCTAGATGATTTTCGTTTATAAAATTGGAGGGCGACGTGAGGGAGTGCGAATACTATAATAGATATTGAGTACTTGTGGGTTGTTGCAATGCTGTACATAGCACGTCGATTTAAATCATTCTCGTACCACAAAAACTATTTAATATAACTATAAGAGTAGTTCTAAATAAATTTCAATATTTCCTCTCAAAATTAAAAGTAGAAAGGAAAGGACAAGGAGAAAAGAACGAGATCTGAAGAAGATCGCACTCACTGTTGGTGACATCTTGCGGGGTTTCGTAGCGCGGTTGTGTTTTACGTCATCAACTTCAGTATACACAATTTGGCATATAATTATGCAAATTGCGGTCAGCGGAATAATGTGTGTTATTCGTCCGGGAGCTGCTGATCACTGCCGAGCGCGATTTCAATATGGAGACGATAGATTCGTTACGCTACGTACAAAGATTTCAGAGAGCTCGCATTTCATTATGAGAACCTCTACGTATTTGATATTACCCCATAAATGCATTTTAAATAGTATTTAATCAGTTGATATACATAAATGTCCCAACATTTTTGTAAGAAAATTCACCCTCAGCTGCACTATTGTGCCTTTAACATGCTTGTGATTATAAATTACCGTTTTGGATATGTATGTGCAAGAAATCAGCCAGAGCCAGTTTGGTGGGGGCCGGAACTGTTGAAGCAATTGTTGCAACTTGTTCTACAATGCCATTAAGGCTAGCGTGTATACATGACAAGCTGTTAATTGATTACTTTGTTGTTGTTGTTGTTGTTGTGGGGCTTAACGCCATTTTTCAGCACACGATAGGCTATACATGGCGACCAGTAATAATGGTGGAGGAAGAATCCGGGAAATCCCCGGAAAGAACCACCGACCCACGAGAAGCTACTGGCAAGCTTTCTCACATATCCACATTTGCCGAATCCTAGACTCGAACCCACGCAGACAGAGGTGAGATGGCAGTGATCCGTAACGGAGAGCGCTTTAGACCACTCGGCCACTCGGGGCCCCAATTACTTTGCTGTTCTAACCTGCAGAGTTTAGGCAAATGCAGTATGTTTTTTAGGTATTATAAGTAACAATGGGGTCTGATGTGACCGTGTTGGCTATTAAGTCTTTGATTATAAAAATCGGCATCGAGGTAGGTGAGATAAACAGGAAAAACCGACTAAAAATGATTTGGACAAAAACATTTGCTTATGTATTCCGATTTTTTTTCATGGTCTCGTTCAATTGCTATTGCGTTGTTTAAGATTTTAAAGTTAAAGTTAAAGGTTATTGAATAATAATTCAGCTGTCTGCTAGCACTTACACATGAAATACCGGTTAAACAATTTAAGTAGCATCTATGAACAACACTAACAGTGTACCCTAAACTGTATATATAAATCAGGACATGCTTCCGATGCTAATCCACTGTGTTGATCCACTGAGTAAGAAGGGCGTAATTAGAGCAGTTAAATAATGCCAGACGTTAAGGACTTGGAGAAAAACTGTTTTGTGTGAATTCTTCGAGATTCAAATAAACACACAAGTCAATTTAATAAGACTTTGATTTAATTTTTTAATTTCTAAAGTGTAGCAATTGCAGCGATGTGTGCAAACTAACATTGAGAAAGGGGGTAATTTTGGGTACGTGGAAATTGCAGTCCGGGCTTTTGGAATTTGAGCCAGGGTTTGTTATATTTATTTAAGTCACCAGCCCTGGGCGTATGTCTAAAACAATTTTCATTGAGCACTGAAGGTGCACATGAGGATATATAATGGGGATAAAACCATTTAAGTGTGAAGTATGAGATGTAATGTTTAGACAGATTAGACATCCCAGCATAGACAAAGACAAATTTAATTTAAAGTCAGAGCTTGCATTACATAATAAGAAACATTAGGTTGTTGGATCAATTTATTGGCTATAAACAATTTAAAGCAATTAATTCAACAATAGAAGATACCAGATTTAAAATTTTTTATCTAATGCTTGTCATTTAAGTAAAATACATCAAACATATCAACAGAATTTCACAATTCAAGAGACAGGTATATATATATATATATATATATATATATATATATATATATATATATATATATATATATATATAGATAGATAGATAGATAGATAGATACATATATAGACAGACATAGTACATAATTACAATGTACTAGTACACATAGTGTCATTGCAGTGCCAATGGTAACAGCAGATTACAAGACAGTGCAACATTTCATAAAATAAAACAGAGCGACAGATTTAAAGACAACAAAATGGAAGGTAGAAGATAGTACAACATCAGATTAAACTACAACACAGCAGTAGACAACATGCAAATCACCATCGGCAGAGCTCTCACTAGGATTTTAAAACTAGGTGTCCAGGACTTCTATTCGGGTTAAGATAGGAGTTCTACCAGCAACAGTTGTATTCCCCTCCCAGTAGCATGTTGGGCATACTTGAAGTGTCTAAATGTCTGTTATAATGCCAGGAATAAAGACATGAAACCTTGTTCGTTTTGCTTGTAATTGTTTGTAATTTTTGAAATAGTTAAAATTTGACCTAATAAGGGATTGGTAGATTAGTATAATAGCTTAGTATTACTGGACAAATTGTGGTTGAGAGATTGCAAGATGTTTAATTGTCTTGTTCCTTTTTGACAGGCCTCGTATAATCCTTGATTATATTTAGTTGAGAATCAGTATCTATCGCAGGAGTTTCACAGAGTCCTGGTATGATATTTCATGGTTTTCTATGGTGATATTGGTTACTTTGTTGCGTGTTTGTGCCAGGAATAATAGCGTGGAATTTCTGAGGGTTTGCTTGCATATCACTGGCTGCATACCAGTAAGTCAGTATCTTGCCCTCAATTGGTAGAACAGATATTAAATTATTTGGATCTTTACGGATGTAAGATATGGTATTGGCATCATCATAATTATACAATGTTGTTTGTTTTGTCAAGTGGAATATATCATTTATAAAGATATTAAATATCATAGGTCCTTGAATTAAGCGTTCTGGCACACCTTTGGAGATTATATCCCATTTTACCGTATGAGGATTCACTTGTTTGCGTTGTTTTTTGTGATACAAATAGCTTTCAATTTGTTTGATTGAGCTTAGAATAGATCAATGTTGTAAGCTTTCACTTTTACGATGACGAGGCTGTCCAGCGTGCCACTCCAGTCCTCCGCTAGTTTTGATAGAGATGTTTGACTTCCATATGATACCCTTTTCTAAAGGTTGAAAGCTACGAAAGATGTTGTCGAAATGCAATTGTGTCTAATTTCATAGAAGCCCTTCAAAAACTTTTGAGCTGCACGATGCAAGGTAATGTGCGAACTTATCTGAAGTTGCCCTTAACTGAAGGATCAGATTTTTGTAAATTGGGGTTACATGTGCTTCTTTAAGACGATCTGGATATGTCCATTCGTCAAAAAAAGTATAAAAAATTTTCTAATTTCTGATCATAAATCTGGTTGATAAAAGAAAATCAATTTAGTTGGTATGTTGTCAACACCTGTATATTTCTTTGCATCAAGGCTTTTAAGATTTTGTTGAATTTGTTCTGGCACTACGTGTTTATTTGTTCTGGCACTATATGCTTCAGTTTAAGAGTTGGGTTTTTTTCATGTGGTTGATTGTAATGAATAGCTTATATGTTAGGTGAGTAGCAGTGTTATCTATGATGTCATAGATCAACAGCTAGGTATATATATATATATATATATATATATATATATATATATATATATATATATATACCACTCCCTCGATAACTCACGCCCTGATAACTCGCGAACCCGCTTATAATGCGGGGTCAGGCGTGGATCCCCTTTTTGAAAACCAGAAAATACCCCTCAAAAATTGATCCCTATTTCTTGAACTTGAAAAAAATCGCGATCAAAATTGGTAACTGAAACGTTGATATATCGCTCGTTTTATGGTCCAAAACGGTAGATAAGACACAGAAATTTAATCAACAATTTGAAATTATCAACTGTTAATGAGAAGTCGTATAATTGGTTATATTTTCTTTCCAAACGACATTCTTAGTATACCGTAATTAAAGATATTCATGGAAATTTCGATCAACGAAAATGTCTCTTACGCCTAGCGTAGGCAGTACATTAATATTTAAATGTCAATTAAGTATTTTTTTTAAAAGTGAAATTTGTGTTTTAATTCTATCTTTTAGTTCTTATTAAGTGAAAACAACATAAGCGCAACGTGTATTTAAACGTAAAATATGTCAATCTACCGTAACAGCTATGTCCGCAAGCGTTTCTCTGAGACCCTAATTATGTGCCGACCGTGTTTTGATAACTAACTTGTGGAAGTATTTGTTTTATTGCTGTACTGAATTAAAACCTGGCCTCCTTTTTATTATCACGTTAATTATGTCTTTTGAATCAAATAAAGGAGGTGGAATCAAAAAAAAAATAAATAAATAAATAAAAGGCATGCAAAGCCTATACACTTAACATCTAGCGGTCCCGGTCATATGTCGGGTGAACTCACTTCACTTGATCAATCGAACACTGTTATAAATGTTATTGTGTATGCAACATAAACTACCTTAAATTAACCTACTCTTTCATAACTGTGATCAAAGATAGCAAGGCAACCAAGCGAAACAAATACTTAGTAAAAGAAAGAGTTTGGTTTCACAGATACGGACCATTGTGAACGAGCGATTTTCAGAGAATTCCAGAACTGGCACTTAGAGATATCCTCAAGATGATAAGAAGTTTCATTATTACTTTAATGAAATTATGACATCAATATTGTACTAACTGAACAATACAAAAATCGAGTTTCGCTAGTTTTTGAAAAAAAGGAGTCTTATTTGGTGGGTTATCAACAGCTAGTCTAGTTACCGGCTACGTGGACTCCCGACTTGATAGTGTACTATTAAATAACACTCCGGGAACCAGGCTAATCAAGAAAACCAAAAGCAGTGATGTAATACACAGATGTTTTCGCTTACACTTGATGGTTGTTGAAACCGGTTGAAACGATCTTTCACATGTTGGACATTTTGAACATAAATGTTATTTATACAGAATAACGAACAACTTCATTAGAAAAAGCGCCTTATTAACAAATATTATCAAGGTGATTGTTAAACGAGGATTCAGTTATTAAACAGCCCAGTTCCCTATCCCCCCCCCCCGTTTTTCTCAATATGTAAGCGGATGTTTCTCAATTTTTGGAGGTCCCTCGGTAACTCGCGCACTCGCTTATAGTGCGGTCTATGTTTGTGGATCCCGTTGTGCGCGAGTTATCGAGGGAGAGGTGTGTGTCTATATATATATATATATATATATATATATATATATATATATATATATATACTCACACACGCACACACCGTACTGGGTATTTATTTTGAAGAAGAAACAGTCGTTAAAACTATTGTCAGTTGTATTGTTAAGTTGGACCAAATTGTCTTCTTTGCAGTCCAAATTGGGCCGAATTGTCTTGGGCTGAACTTTCTTGGGCCTAATTGCCTTTGGGTGATAAGTCTTGCGCTGAATTGTGTTTGGGCCAAATTGTCCAACACTCCAGAGAGGATATTTGCTTAAACAAGTGAATAATTGATATAATTCATTGAGTTGGTGAAAAGTTTCACTTAAGTGGGTTTCCTCCATAGTGTATCCTCATGGGCACAATCAGAGATTCATTGTCTCTAAATGTTTCACCACATATTCAAAACTTAAATGTTTTTTTTCCCCTGAATGTATCCTCATGTGCATCTTTAAATTTCTACTTCTAAAAAAAACCTGCGCCACATACTTCACACTTACAGGGCTTTTCTCCTGTATGAATCCTCCGGTGCACCTTCAGTTGAACACTCTGACAAAACATTTGATTACACACTTCACATTTAAATGGGTTTTCAGCTGTGTGCCTCATTGTGTGCATCTTCAGATGACCAATGCAAGAAAATCTTTGATCGCATATTTTACACTTAAATGGTTTTTCTCCAGTGTGTATCCTCACGTGCCGCTTCGGATTTCCATTCTGACTAACTGTTTTAATTCACATTCCACAACTAAATGGTTTCTCCCCTGTATGCTTTCTCATGTGTACCTTTAGATTTCCACCGTTATTAAACTCCGCACCACATACTTCACACTTACATCGTTTTTCTCCAGTATGTATACGTCTATGAACATTCTGCTGTCCGCTTCGACAAAACAGTTTATTACATACTTCACATTTAAATGGTTTTTCTCCACTATGAATCCTTATGAGTGTCTTCAGATGTCCACTGTATGAAAACCTTTCATCCCTATGTCACACTTCAACGGTTTTTTCCAGTATGTATCATCATGTGCAGTTTCAGATTTGCATTCTTACTAAACATTCTATTACATATTTCACACTCATAAGGTCTTTCCCCTGTATGTATCATCATGTGTTTCTTTAGATTTCCATTAATGATAAAACCTACGCCGCAAACTTCACATTTGTATGGTTTTTCTCCAGTGTGTGTTCTCATGTGCCATTCGAGATGTCCACTCTGACTAAACATTGCATCACATACATCACATTTAAATGGTTTTTCTCCCTCATGTACCCTCATGTACTCCTTCAGGCGATCAATTGTATTAAACGTTGCATCACATTCTCCACATTTAAATGGTTTTTCTCCAATATGTATTCTCATGTGTAGGTTCAGTTTTCTCCTTTGACCATACAAGTTCCCGCAGACTTCACATTTAAATGGTTTTTATCTAGTATGTATTTTCATGTGCTTCTTCAAATGCTCACTCTGACTAAACACGTCGTGACATACTTCACACTAAATGTTTTTTCTCCACTTTGAATCCTCGTTTGCATCTTCAGATGTCCACGGTGAGAAAAGTTTCGGTAGAAACTTTACACTTCACACTTGAATGGTTTTTCGGCATTATGTAGCTTCATGTGCACCTTTCAAGGACTTGTACTAGGCGCTTTGTCTTGCGTTTCACATTTCACACTAAAATTGCTTTTGTTTTGTTTCTTTAAAAAATGGCTTTTCCGCTCCTGAAGCAGGGTCCTACTAAATACTGCTAAGCCTGACAAAGCCCGAAAAAGCCTGACAAAGCCCGACAAAACCACACAAAGCCTGACAAAGCCACACAAAGCCAGATTCAAAAAGTGTATTTATATTGTTAATTATGTTGATGAATCAATTAACTTAGCCGAAAGACATAATTATGCAGATTTAAATGACCGAAACTTGAGCGACAAATTTCGAAATCGAATAATGACAAAGTAATAACAGTCTCACAAAATCACATGTAAACTGTTTATTACTTTATACATTGTTCTTTTAACTTATTATCGAAAGAAAATGCAATTTTTCAGTATATCCTAATCACGCAAAGCTAGACAAAGTCATACAAAGCCTGATAAATCCTCACAAAGCCTGACCGAATCATACAAGCCATATTAGTCAAGTGTATTTATATAGTAAATTATATTGACGAATAAAGTAACCAAACTGAAAGATTAGTTTTCAACCTCATTATGCCGAATGAAATAACCGAATAAAGTTTGGCGGCATTGTTCGAATTCGAATAATGACAAAATCGTATGTAAAATGTTTATTATTTGATAAAATGTTCATCTGCATGATTATCGAAAGAAAATGCAATATTTCAACATGTCATAATTATACAAAGCCTGACAAAGTCATACAAAGCCCGACAAAGACACACAAAGCCTCACAAAGCCTGACAGGGTCGTGCAAAGTCATTTTAGACAAATGTATATTGTAAATTATATTGACGAATAAATTAACCAAACGGAAGGACTAGCTTCAACATATTTATAAATAATGATAAAGTACTGATAAAGTCTGAACAAAACGATATTTGAAATGTTTGTTATTTTATAAACTGTTCATTTGACTGATTTTCGAAACACAGGTTTACAAACTATACAAACCTTTCGATGTTTCATAAGAAAGGCATACAAAGCCTGACAAAGTCATACAAAGTGATAATAAAAATGTTTACTATTCTTGTATGGTGTTTTTGCCTCATAAATTGCAATAAAGACATGTTTGATCTACTACGCACACCGTAATAAATGACTTGTAATTGGGAGACAAATTCCAAATTCACTACATATAAAAAAAGGCATACAGAGCATGAGTCTTAACTGGTATATTTACTAATTTAAAATGTCTAAATAAGAAAATTCAACCTCCATTTGGGAAGATATTTGTATAAACTTACATTAAACTAACCGAAATAAAATATGTTTAGATTGTTACAATAATATAAAATAATGATAAGAAGAACATGTTTGAGAAAATACATGATTTAATATTTAATATAATTCACAATAGTTATATATGTCTTTGCGCGTCTTTGAGGTGTTTAGTCGGACCGATACGTCTTGGGGACGAAACTTGCTGGAGGCGACACTGCCCCCAGTCAAAGAAACATAGATTGGTGTTGGTATAATAAGCATTTTACTAATATTTTCATTTATTAATTTATGATAAGTGATTTTCTATGCAAACTTGAAACTAAAAACCATTTGAATTAAACATAGATTTAAAAATGAAAATGGCTTCTAACTGCTATTTTGATATGATGTAATTTGCGGAAGTCTATCATATGATCCATACCCCGGTCTCTAACCCTTTACGTAGATTGAATTTATCCACAAGATTCAAATTTCATTACTATATTTCAAGGGATGGATTCAAGCCCTTTTTTTGAAAACTCTTTTAAAATTTACATTACATCTGTTAAGAAAGAGCAAATACTATATGTTGTGAAATACTGTTTACATAACCTCTCCTTCCTACATGCCAACAAGGGATGGAATTGATAAGAAAAGTGTAGACACTTAATTTAATATGTAAGAATAAGACAGAAATAAAATAAACATTTTTCCTTTTACAAAAATGATTAAGTAATCATCTGCACAAAAAAATTTTGGGAGAAATCCAATAATAAAAATTATGAAAACGAAATGCACAACTACTTACTCATTCATACTAATATTAGTACCTTGAGATCGTAGCTATTTACTAAAATCCAATGAAATAGGCTAGAGTACATACAAATAAAGTCAGATTAAGTTACTTATTTCAATTATCAAATGACTTTATTGGATATTTTTATGATTGTGAAAAAAAGAAATGAACATATCTTGAGAACACTTTACAGCTGTACATCGGACTCGGTGTAAAATTAACAATATGACTTCAAAATGTCTTTAAAAATTGTTCTCGTCTGAAAAGGTTGTTGATCATTACGTCAAATTTGTGTCCTACTTTCTATGAGTCCTTGTCGCCCTGCACCTTGTTCTTTGGTTTGGTTTCTTTACCAATTTTGGGGCTTTCAACACAGTGTACATACCATCTGAGGACGTCACCGCGGTTGTTAATTTAATGTTTGATTTCTGCATAAATGTCATGAATATATTGTCTATTTCTTCCTGAGATTTTGGATTCCATGATAATTTACTTATTTTACATAGCGAGAATTTTGTGTTGAGGATATAGCTGCCTGTCCCGTACAGAGATCAGCGAAGGTCGAAGAGCTGGACCTCGATCAGTTCATATATTTGTTTAATGAGTTCGTTCGTTTTCCTTGGTTGCCAGTTTAGCAAGACCTTTAACCAATGGTTCATGCTTTCCGTATTATTGTTAGTCCACAGCTGGTCGTCACCGGATGCAACATGTTTTGCAATTTTCTCTTCAATGTATCTTTCGTAATATATCAAAAAAAAAAAAAAAAAAAAAAAAAAAAAAAAAAAAAAAAAAAAAAAAAATCACCGTGTTTATTTTCATTCAGTTTAGTTTTCAAGATTCGGTTACGTTCGTCAAAAGTTGCTGAATCATTGGCTGTGGCAACACCATTTGATCCAAAGATCATGTCAATGATACATGTCCGCTCCTTAGTGTTTTTTGGAATATTTTGTGTCATTTGACGGATAAGATTATCTTTGATGTGTTTCGCGCACAGCTTTCTGTTGCAATCAGGGAAAGCCAGATCAATAGCGTTGACCATTGCCTTCTCATCGTCAGTCCTCATGAGTATCTCCACATTTTTAAGTTCAATCCCTAGCACACCTCTGAGACGGGAAAAGAACCGGCAATAGTTCTGTTGACGACCGTCCCAATGGAGCATCAATGGTCCCAACAAAATTGGCGCATCGCTATTATCTTTCGCAGCCCTTTATGCGACTTGTAAACTGTTGCTCTTACGAAACATTTTCCAAGTGAAAATGTTCTGTCAATGCCAACTACACCTGCTTCGCACTCCAAAAACGACTTTAAATCGGCCAATTGTTCTTCTGTGTAGCAGATAATTACCGGAAGAGCGTTGTCACGGGAATGTATACCTTCAGCTACGTAGGAATGCTGATCACTCATCATTCTCAAAACATCCAATAACTCGTCGGCGACATTGTGTGACCCTCCTTTGGTCATCTTCTCCGCTTTTAGTCCTGCTTTAATGTCCTGGCATTGTCTGATGTCCCGCGGATAATCTACATATATATTAGGGGATGGATCAGTCATCTTGGCGTACACATCACTCGGTTTCTGGTTTTCTGTAAGTTCTCTAATTTTATCCATAACCTGTGGATTCGTTCTCTCATAACCATCTGAGCACATTTTTGCATTCCCATATTGAACCAGCGTATCTTCATATTCTCCGGTATATTCCATGATGGCGACATCTCTACACTTTAAACCGTGTATCCGGGTGATACGTTTATAGTAATTGGGTTTTATGTTCAGTGTTGCATAATACCTAACGAATGTAATTATCTGGGACAGGGTGGCGGTGGCTGGAGCATTTTATTTTCCTTGTTCCCGCTTCATGTGTTTCCGTGTAAATCAAATCTTCTTTGACTATAACTTGACAAAGTTTCTTATCTTCGCCGTTCACTCTTATCAGATACTTAGTTCAACACACGCGGGCCTTTTTGAGTCCCATACGCCACAGTCGTCCCAGAATTGCGAAGGCTTGCAATTGTGTTCTTTTCTTCTCTCTGTATTGTTCCTATTATCTAGAACCACATAGACATTTTGTTTAATTCCGGTTGGAATTTGTTTCACGGTCGAAATGTCATTCACAATTATATTGATTATTTCTTCTGCAATTAGTGGTTTTCCTCCTGGAAATGGGTAAGTTCCTTGTATTTCCTGAATGTTGGTCATCTCTTCTGTATGCTCCGAAGCTTCACTGCTGTCCACAATGTCTGTGATTGATGATGCTGCCTGATCCTCAAAGTCGTTTTCCTTTTGTACGTAAGCTGTGTCACTTCCCAGTGTTATATCCAGACCTAGTCGTTGAGTTTGTGCTAAATTATCCTCCTCTGTGACAAATGGGTCGGCTGGGATACATGATTCTTATCCAATGACTTATTTGGTGTGCTGACCGTTTCACTTTTACATGGAACCAGTGCCAGAAAATGATTGGGCAGCAAGATGCGACCGCCCTGTAATCCTATTCTCGACCACAAAACTCGAAGTGACTTCGTTGTTTCATTTGTGCACTGTGGCACATGTGTTCTAGTTAAAAGTTGTGCTATGTAATCGGCAGGTCCGTTTACTTTTGGGTACAAAGCGTTGATGTTACAATTCGCGCATCACTTGGAGCCTGGATGGTCCATGCACTAGAATATGCAGTAGTAAATGAAAAGGCTGATTCTAGCGCAAAGTCCTCTTTCACCCCCTCCCAACTCTCAGAACAAATATAAATTACTCTCTCAGAGACCCTAAAATCCCACCCAAACAATTTACAAAAAAAACCAAAAGGCTGATTCTAGCGCAAATATATTTTGAGATTAAATGAGTCTTTTTTTCATCAGAATGAAAGGCCGATTCTAGCTCAAATATATTTTGAGATTAAATGAGTCTTTTTTTTCATCAGAATGAAAGACCGATTCTAGTCCAAATATATTTTGAGATTAAATGAGTCTTTTTTTAAATCAGAATGAAAAGGCTGATTCTAGCGCAAAGGTCATTTTCACCCCCTCCCAACTCTCAGAACAAATATAAATTACTCTCTCAGAGACCCTAAAATCCCACCCAAACAATTTACAAAAAAAACCAAAAGGCTGATTCTAGCGCAAATATATTTTGAGATTAAATGAGTCTCATCAGAAGGCAGGTAAAATTTCCTTTTGAAGCACTTTGGAGAAATCAGGTAAGTGATATTATTTACTAATTTTAGATAAAATTTTATACCTCATCACCAATGATTAATGTTTCAATTGTTGCCATTAGAAATATTTCATTATCGTGATGATAGAGACTAAACTTTATTTTACCGCTCACACGCCGACGAGATTCGAACAAATCTTTTATTTGTGGTTTGTTAAGAGGATATTTTTTGTCGATAAAATATATTTTTGACCGATCGAGATCAATTGTAAGTTTAGTATATTTTTGTTGGCTAATCGGACTGTGAAAGTTTTTAAATTCCTCTAGCAACTTTTGATACAATTGCTCGAGGTAATTGAAATACTCGCTGTCATCAGATCTGATAAGCGAAAGTTTTAGCTTGTCACGAGTTCCACTAAAACATATACCTGATGTTTCATTATTAATTTCAACTGTCAATTGTTTGCCGTCAATCATTAGATATTTGATTTTGTTACTGTAGCTATTTGTCACTGTCAAATTTTCAAACATTATTTCTTTATTTTAGATAAAATTTCAGTCGGAAAAGATAATGTCAAGGATAATTTTGTCATCGTGACAATACCCAAGTGCAAATGTATCTACCCCATTTTCGCAATAACGTTTATCATCAAAATTACTCAATCCGCGTTTGATAATGACATCTGTTTCAAGTTTATGATGATTTGTCCGAATAGCCATTGCTCTTATAAAACTAATACCGCCGTCGAGAGCGTACTTGTAATCATCAAATTTCATAAACTTTTTAACAAAATCACGAGGCAGACCTTTTGCTTTTTTTGTTATTTTATTATTGTCTAATAATACGGCATACATTTTACTGCGTAATCCGATAAAATATTTGATAGCGCTCGAGTTCATTTCATCTTTGAACTTACCAATAATCTTTTTATTTGTGTCGTCATGAAATTTACTGTCACGTGGGTAATCAGAAAGATCAAACAGATATCTATTATCATACACGTCCTGATAGACGTCCTCGCATTCGATTTCATATACGAGCGAATCAGTATCAGTAAATAATAATCTACTGGCCGGCCATTGATTTTTAACAAAATTATAATGAAAATCGTACATGAGCCACTTTGATAAATCTAACACGGAAGCTCCAACGTAGATCGGCTTGTTTAGTTTTAGATTTGTCTTTCGTCGCTGTACCGCGACAAGATTCTCATTAAAAATTTTCATGCTCACAAAATCATCGTCTGACACAAGTTTGTTTCTGCGATTGATATCATTAACTAGCTCGATATTTACGCGTTTTCTAATATTTTCCATCGTCTTACCGAACACCGAATTATTCATCAGTTTGAAGAAGTTTTTCTCAAAATCAGTTTTAGCTACAGCTCTTCTCGAAGTGTTCGAATTAATGTAACCTCTCATCCACGGCGACTGATTAAATTTTAGTACACGATGAACTTTCCTCAGCACAAGACCAGCATCTACTGCTTGTTTTAAAACTTTGTAATGCAAAACATAATTTTTTTTATCGAGTAAATTTGGTACTAGCTTTTTGACCATGGAATTTTGTCTTGGTGATGCTGCCGCCTGTTGTTCTTCAGATAACAAACTATAATCTATTATCATTGATTCTGCGCAGAAAGGGTAATCGTTATGCAATTTGTGTAGTGAAATAGGATAATCGAGATCAACCTCAACGAAATACGAAACATCGTCTGGTATCTTTTTTTCTGTCTCCGATAGAAATTGATCAGCCGTGATCCAATGAAATCCACCAAAAGGCATTGGTTCTGCCATCGAATACCCATACAAGTTATTACAATCTAGATATATGATATACTTCGAAGGAAGCTTAGGATTATACTCTTTCAAATATTTGTTGTTTGCTTCAGCATACTTCTTCGTTATCACGCTAATACCGCCTCTAATACCTTTCTCAATAAAATTGAACATGTCAATGTCAGTCAGTAATTCTAACCTTACCTTACTAAACTTTAATAGAGCATCCCACGACAGCCCTGGAGCAGAATAATACCAGCAAGGATCTAGTCCGTAATTATTATAACTCACTTCACGAAAACTTTCAAAAACATCTGCTAGTAATAACACGTCAGTTTTCAAGTACAAATCATGATAATCACCAAACGCCTTGTAATCAAATCTATTCCAGATATCTTGTGCGTATTTGTAATCGTCATCGGTGATATTTTCATTTTTGAGTTGCGAGTAAAATTTCTCTTTGTCAGGTAAAGATGTTTCATCAAATTTACTCCAGTCGTCGAGATACTCATACGGAAATACTCCTTTTTTGGTCAGTAAATTAAATCTGTCTCCAAAACAGTCTTGTAGGTTATTAAATTTACTACAACCTTTCACTAGCTCATCTAACGATGCTGCCATAAACTGCAGGCTGTCAATAAAACGTAATTTACCTAGCGTAACTGACATATACTTTTCAAAATTATTTGGAATGCATTTGATGTTATTATCGAGTTTTAAACGAGATTTTACATCAGGATCACCAAAAGCTTCTACGATAATGTGGCTGTCATATCCTCGAAAGTTGTGAAGAATAACTGGATTAAAATCTGGAGCATGAAATTTCAAATTACACTGATCATGAGCCGCTCCACGATACTGTCCGGTCAAATGACAATGGTCATGTACTTTTTTGTTGTCGTCAAAAGCTTTTTCACAAATATGACAAATTTCCGCTTGCTCGTGATCGGATTCTTGTTGTGGTGTCAATTTTATCATCGGAGTTACTCTTTTTAAACGATAAGCTATATGATCAACTTCGCTGATCAATTGCTTGAGAAGCCAGACAGCTGGATTTTTACCACGATAGAGTTGGATTGGTTTAGATAATCTCGAATCAGCACAACAAACTATCTTGTACGCTACTCCGCACGGAACATGATTTTGAGTTTTCCTTGTACTCGATTGGTTAGGATCATTTTCTGCGCTAAGTACAGGTTGAAGTAGGCATTCGAAATCGGCGTATATGACGAAAGGAATTTTTAGTTTGTGATTATAATTGACAAAATACAATAAACTATCTTTTTTAGATGGCATCGTTATTCGTTGTATGTCACTACAGTACTGCAAATGCTTTTGTAATGTTGCATTGTCTGTACAACCGTGCAAGCAGCGATAACAAAAGAACTTTTTCTTATTATTTTTATTGTACTGTTTACCAACTAGTCCATTGAAGTTTTTGATCCAAACGTAATGATTTTTATAAAACAGTAAGTTTATAGTCGATTGTGAAGCTTTTTCTGAAATATACCTAGGATAGACGTTTTCTTTTTCATCTAGTCCGAAAACGTTAATCGAAACATTATTTTGCCTTTCAAACTTTGGTATTTGATTTTCTGCCACTGGAAAGTTGATATCCTTAAAATTTAATTTTGATACGTGACTAATATACTTCTCAACACGACCAGCGTCTTTTTCTACTGGAAATAGCGCAGAAAGAACAGCCCATTGGAAACATTTGTCATCGACGTTTTTTACGTTTATACAGCATTTTTTATTTTTTATTTTTGGTGGCAGGTCGATGTACGAACTACCGCGTAATGCGTCATATTTCATTGTGTGAAACAAAATTTCTTTGATCATTTCAAACTTCCAACCCGAACCAGATTCGGTAAATTCCTCTATCTTTTTCCAAATTTCTTGATGTATTTCATTAGCTAGTGATGAAAGATCAGTCCCAAGCAAAACGCGCCTTGATTTTGCGTTAATGTAAGGGTCTATAGTTTCCGTTTTAGTCGATTCTTCCGTCACAAGTAGTTTTGAAAATATAACGTGATATTGCACTAATATTTTTAGACCCTTATGTTTTTCAAGCTCACGTTTTACAGTCGTCTGTATCAGATGAAAGAGATTTGTTTCAGTAAAATTTACTAAAACATTTTGATTATCAAACTGATAACTATTATCAAAACCTGCAAAAGCAGTAGCTATTTTAACAGGTTCTCCAATAAGTCTCTTCTTGGCTATATCACGCAATTTCATCATTGTATACTATAGTGCAATCTCTAATTGATAATTTACTGCACACTGCGCATGCGCTAGAAAAACAATTAGAGATATAAAATCCTTATAGTATAATGACAAGCGCATATGAGCAAGAGACATATCACGTTTACCCAAAGTACAACCTATACGCTGGAAATGCATTAGGTTCGGTTATTAACATCAAAACTGGAATATCTGTTGGAAAAGCAACGTCAGCGGGTTATACGATTAGTGTAAAGGGAGATAATAATGAGAGAATTACGATGTTTAGAAAAGATTTTATTTACACGTTGTTCTGCAATGATATTCCAGAGGGGAAACGAGTATATCATGTGAACGGTATAGTCACTGATGATAATATTGAAAATTTGTCCTTACAAGACGAGTTTCAGCCGCACCAGGTCCTTGATTTATACGAGACTAACGATCGCGGTACTATAAGAAACAGAAAAACTAAAAAAGTTCTTGGTACCATGAACAATATGGGATATCTCATAATAAAAGTTAGAGGAACATCGACAGATTTTGTTAACTATTTATCACATCGTTTTGTTTACGAGGTATTCAACGGATCTATACCCGAAGGTTTTGTTATTAATCACATTAACGGTATAAAAACTGATAATCGATTGGAAAATCTAGAACTAGTTACCCAGCAGGAAAATGTGAGAAAAGGACGAGGTGGTAGTATTAATTTTAGATGTCCAGCAAAACCTGTTATTTCGTTAAACCTCGAAACAGAGGATGAGATCAAATTTAAATCGATTACAGCCGCGGCAAATTATTATAAGATAAATCCTAGGTTAATAAAATTTGTTGCCGACGGAACAACAAGATCAACTTTTTCAAACAAATATAATGCTAGTATTATTTTTAGATATGATGATTAATAATATTTTGTAATTCGGTTTTAGTCAAGCAGTGATGAGCAAATGCTATGATATCATCGCAATCAAATTTTAGCGTCGTTATTGTATTTTCACTGATTTTTTTTTTTTTCTGCTTTTGTTAGTAATATTTTGTGAGAATCACCTTGCATTACAATAACATCAACAGAATATGCACTATAACCCGACAAGCATTTTCTTACCGCTTCGGTTAGTTCGTGGTAATTTAATATGCTAACTTTTTGGTGATATTTTACCTCGTTAGTCATCTTATAACAATAATTAGATAAAAGTATATTATAATATGGACTTGATGAAACGACTTGCTGAACTATACAATATGATACACAAATCTGCTGGTTATAGCGAAGATGATATTTTGTATAACAACGAATCTGACGACGATGAAATAGTCTCTGTCGCTGACAGATCAAATTACTGACAGATCAACCACTAGAAAATACAATGTCAAGTATCATATTGCTAAAAAGATAACGAAATTTGATTTTACCGTTGACGAACAGCAAATATTTTGGCAGCTGATCAGACCTTTCTTAAACATCAAAATTTCAGGTCGACAGAAAAATGTAAAATTCGATTTCATCTTTGTCAAACTTTTTAATCTGATGACGATCTCTGACGATCGCAGACAGTATCTCATATCGTTATGCAAACCAGTAAAATGCAAATCTATCAAACAAAAGTACGAGGAAATCTATAGAAACATTATTTCGCAGTCGATAAAATCGACCGGGTTGGAATCCAACTATTGAACTTGTCGCTATACCCGCGCCACTTGACGAGGCTTTTATTACCTTTTCTCCTAATCACTTTTTCGATAACGAAAACATCTTGTTCGGTTTTCTGTAATTCTTGCTCGTAGAAACTTCCGATTATAGGCTCACCTAATGAATCCTTCAACGAGTATGTTACAGGTATTGTTAGAAGTACTTTATCAACTACAAATACTTCTTCGCTCCAGTTTGGAGTAAATCCTTTTTCAAATACTTTCTTCGTCAGAGAAATCCGAACTCTATCACCTACTTTAAACTTGTGTCTGCGGTACATGTTTTCATTCGCTAATATCGGATTTTTAATAGCGTCATTGGGTGATAATGAAAGGGTTCGATGTTTTGTGTTATTATACTCGTCAACGATTTGAGAAAGGTCATCGATGTACCTGTTGGTGTTTTTAGCTGTCAAATGTTTGTGTATTTTTTCGTTGAGCGTGCGATTAAATCTTTCAACGATAACGCTTTTTCCTTCGTTTCCTGTAACGTATTTTTTAATATTATTTTGTTCTAAAAATTGCTCAAACGTTTTGTTGAAAAACTCTGCTCCATGATCAGTCCAGATTTTGTTTGGTTTTCTTTCAGTACTCGTTATTATTTGTTTTAGCGCATCAGTGATTGACGTTCCTGTTTTATCTGAAACTGGCACACTAAAAGCGTATTTGCTGAAAACATCTGTGACATTAAACAAATATTTCTTATTATCGTTAAACGAAGCTAGATTGGACACATCAACCAAATCTATTGCCCAAATGTCATCTACAGCATTAGCGACAACTTTACGTCTCGGAAACTTTTTTTTTTTAGGTCTGTGTAGCTCAGACGCTAGCGTCTGTGCTGCGAGATCATCGTATAATTCTTTTCCAAGCCCGAGTTTGTATTTTGCTCCAATCATTCCCTGAACAAATCTTCTATCAAGACGTTCCCGTAGATTTGTCGGTTCCATATCATTAAGTTCGTCTAACATTACTTTATCGCAGTCTGCTTTCGAGTCATGATCGCGATAACAGATATCATGACGCATCGCTATTGCATCAACTTGATTATAAGGCTCTTGTCCTGGCAGTGGATTATCGTTCTCATCCAGTTGCTGATCTAGCGGATTATAAGGTCCAGTATACCTATGACCTGGCAAGGTCCAGCCTCCTTTTGGTTTTGGTAATTTACCAATAATTTTGTGAATGTCAATTCCGCTGCCAATGATCTCACGGCGATTGCATGATTTACAGTACGTGACGATTTTGTCATGTTCGATGCAAAGGTCTTTATCACAATCACAATTGCATTTCATTTTATTTTATTTTGTTTCATAAGATTAATCGTCAATCAAGATAACTCTATCTACACCAGATCCGGCTTGCTTTTTCAGAAACATGCTTTTCTTTCTACCACAAACGGCGCAAATACTTTTCAACATGATTCTATTATTTTTTGTTGTTTCCGTCGTCTCGTCTTTATTTTCTGTTTTAGTTCTACATTTGAGACAGTATGTTGACATTATATACTTGTACGTTTAGATAAAATTACAAGCAAGGTCATCATTAGCGTGAGAGGGTTGCTCATCAAACTGTAAAATAAACTTTAAAAAATCAAGATTTCTACGGGACATCTGTCGGACAAACATTATACAATAATAACCACAAGCTGATGTTCCAATCGGCTGTAGTTGATTAGACGAATAATTAATTATATCGAATTTCTTAAAAATATACTTTTTTATGAGATCGCTCGGAGGAAGTCCAAACGAATCAAAATAATTGTTATCGTAGACAGCGACCCAGTGAGTGCCAGAGCCATCGTTAAAGTTTTCTATATTTACAACACACGAACCACCTGTTGGTACGTCGTCGAGTTCGTCTTTTGAAAATACTCCGCGAAATCCGGCAACATCATTCAATTTTTCAATGATATCAAAATTACTCAACGGCGTCTGGTACCTGGTAGAGTCATTCCACGTCCGATTCCTAATAGATTTGGAAGAAGACTTCCCGCTAATCCCGCCAGCAGTGGAGCGAAAGGAATAATTCCTCCTTGTTTTTTTGTTTGTTTTTTTGTTTTCTTTTTTTTCGTTGTTTTTGTTTTTCTCGGCGACTTTGTCGTTGGCATTTTATTTTATTATTGTTACATAAAATTGAGTGACTAACGATAGATTTGTTTGATTCCACGACCTTCGACTGCTTTTTTCGTTGCGCCAGACACTGCCCCTGACGCAGCCGCAAGTCCAAGTGTACCAAGTACTGGTAGTATTTTTGGTAGTAGTACAGAAAGTGCTGGTCCAAAAAATCCACCTTGTTTCGACATTGCAGTTACCTGGGAAACAGATAGTTTCAGTACAAACGGTTTTCCTTTGTCGAGTTTATCGATTTGGTGTTTCGTAAGCATTACTTTAACCGCTGTTTTATTCGAAGTCTCCGGAGATATCATTAAAGAAACAGAACTGTGTTTAGCAACAGCTGCTGATAATTTTTCAACTTGCCCAGATGTCAGGTATATTTCTCTGGTTGTATACTTGGTTTTCATTATTTTATATTATTAGATTAAACCTGTACCATCATTCTTCCTTTGGGCGCGTCAATAGTCAAGAATCTATCACTGACAACTAGCGCATATGCATTATACCCGTCGGCCGGCACTACGCCAAGTGTCCATGTGACTTCAATATCAGCAGTTGATCCAATAGTTCGTTCGGAATGTTTTGATATATCAAAATAAAAGATGGGATAGAGTGATCGAAACTCTTCTACTGATATTTGAGATCCACTGTCCGCGTCCTGATATTTTTGCATAGCCTCCATAAGATACATGTACGGTCGAGATATGTTTCTGGCGGCGTCTACAGCAAAATTACATTCGATTGCACGTTCGGGATATTGTTTAGAATTAACTCTAACAAATATTTGTCTCACATCTGGGTTATCAAATACGGAATTATTCATTTCCTGATTATTACGACGTTCCTGTCGTTGAAATACGACAAACAAATGTCGAGGTATTTGTTCGCTGGGCGTGGTTGTAACGCGCCAAGTGTAATTGGTTGCGTTAGGAATGGCTGTTTGATAAATCCTGTTTTGTTGGAAGTGTATCTTTTTTGTCCAATTGGTCAGTAACGTTTCGAGCTCCATTGTTTTAGCTACAGATGGGACAACTCGAGGCATCCACAACGCTAATTTAGTAATAGTAAATTGTCCTTCAGCAACCCCATCAGCGTGCATTATGCAATCGTTTTGATCAGCTCGATCTAAAATTAGCGTGTGTTTTATTCCTCGAAAAACTTTGCTGTGTTCGCGGCAAAATCCAAAGATCGTACTTAGCGGAAGTATCATCGTGATTTGGTTAGATTCTGCGGCAAGTGCTTTTCGTTTAGCAAATCCTTCGTTGTACTGCTGTCGTCTTATATTTGTAACGGCTAATCTTATCGAATTACCTATCGCAGCGGCATCATCAACAGCGGGATTAGCAATGAGATTATTGTTATCTGCAGCGGGAACACCAGCGCCAGTACGAAACTCGCTCGAAACAGCTGTCCCAAATGAAGTATCTTTGAACCACATCATGTTTGTGGCGACTGATCTAGAATAGTCATCGCTAAACGAAACGATGTTTAGTATTGTACTCGCTATAGGCAAATGCATCGAAATATCTTCTACGGTTTGATTGGCCAGTTGGTATCGTGCACTTTTAAACAAGCTCCAACCGTTATTGACGAGAGCAATTTCTGTACCAGCTGCAATAGCACCACCTATCGCAGTTAATATTTGACCACGCACTTCTAGCATTGCCTTATGCGGAAGTAGAAACATATCCTCGTCACGCGTATTAAAAGTCCTAACACCAGCTTTATTTGGTTCGTTCGAGTTCTCATCGAGATATTCGACGTATTCGAACTCTGTTACAGCATCATCAGTATCATATTCCTCAGCAAGATCGAGGTAATTTTTAGCCGACATTATTTTATAATCGCTACACAAAATTAAAAGGCAGCAGGCAACACCTTCGATGTCGTCGACGTTGTTTTCTTTACGAGCTTACGTACTATTTCTTCACCACGCGGTGATAATAATTTTTTTGTTGTATCTATCATAGCCTGTTTTGTTTCCTTTGTTGGCGCAATATCTGATATTACTCGTTTTATATCAGGCACCGTAGGCCCTTTGATCTTTTCAGCAATCTTTTGTCCTACTGCTGTTCCTGCCGAACTAGCTGCTCCTGTCGCGAAAGCTTTACCCGCATCTAATGCAATTGGTGCTACTTTACTAGCAATTCCTGGTATATTCTCTGCAATTGTTGTAAAAATGTTTCCAAAAAACCCACCTACTATTTTTCTTCTATAATTTTTTCTTAGTCTCATTTTATAAAAGTATGACTCACAAAATTAATGTCTATGTTGCGTGCAAGTGTAAATAATACGTGACAATTTCATTGTTGAGATCTAGCTGTCTTCCCGATTGGTCTGTGAGTTGCATCGTTATGCTCGTTATTTGATTTTCAACATTAATGGGATAATAGATCACCTGCCGCGGATTAATTTGCATGATCGATCCTGGAGGAACGTCTGGGGAGAAACTAAATATCGTTTGGCCCTTGCTACCTTTTGATGTGTGAGATCCAGATGCAATAGAGCAATTGACAAGTATCGTGTTCACATCTGTAATATTTACTGGAAATTCGCTGTCGTACGTGACAGATTGATCAAGAGCAATATAAATGTTATTACCAAATCCTAATAGTGGCGCAATACTATTTGGTGATCTAAAGTCAATCAACACATTTCCTTTTAATAACATCTTTGCTCGTAATGTGTTATAATTCGCTGCTAACTCAAAACGAATATCCTCTAAACCAGCTTTTGTTATCAGCTCCTTTATCTCCTTGCTTAGATCTTCAATATTATATGCGCCTTGTGGAATTTTAATAGTTGTTAATAATGACAAATTAGGATCATCATCATCATCATATAATTTCTTTTCACCTCGAATCTTTCTAATCAAAATCAAATTCTTATCTGATAATATATCTGCGAGTTCTTTATCTGCTGGTGGTTTAACTGTTTCTGCTGGCGGTTTAACTTTATCTGCTGCTGGCTTTTTAATCAACTTCCCTATACGAAACTCATCATTGATACCAGTTTTCACGTTTGCCATAGCATTCCAACACGTGCAAGAAATCATTCCGATTTCATACTGCTTTGCAGGATCTAATTCTATGGGCGGATTATAATTTACTGAAAAGTTTGTGCTGTTTCCTGTCGTTTGACTCGAGTCAAACAATAATGTAGTTGACATTATATCATACTGTTAGATAAGATCGCTGTGTAAGATTTCGTACTCGGACGATGTCAATAATCCGCTCGATCTAAGATGATCTAATATATCCACAATTTCATTATCAATCTCTGCGCTTTCATTACCCGCTTCCTTTGAGGATATCAACAACATCAGTCTATCAACTATTTTTGCGTTTGATGTAAATATCTTAACACCAGTTCCAATTTTTTCTTCCGGTAATCTTTTATCTCGATCATATTCGTATTTATCAAACAATTTTTTAAAATCCCAAGTATAATCTTTGTCTCTGTTTCGGTATTGATATGCTGTTTTAAAAAAAATTGCAGCAATAATTCCTTCTCTTATCTGATCAATTAATGCTGTAAAATTCTTTTGATCTTTTTGATCTTTAATTTCTTCATCAGCACGTGAACCATTTTCTGTAATTTCTCTTAATTTTTTTTATCAAATTACCATAGTCTTCTTTTGTCCAACCTCGAATATTATCAATATTAATGATATTATATTTTTTAATAAAATCGTTATACTCAGAATCTTCTATTTTTACCCTAGCTTGCTTTCTGTGAAAATTGATACTATCCTCAAGAGGCATTATTTTTATCATACTTTCTTGTAACGTTTTTTGTTTCTCAGCTAATTCCTCAGTTTGTTCTGACACTTTTTCTAATAACCTCCTTAACTCGTTGGGATTAACAGCCTTTGTTGTTATAGCTTGCTGAAGTGCAAGAGGGTTGTTTATTAATCTATCAAATTCAATCTGTCGTGCACCAGGATCAACAATGTCTCTTACAAGTTCTTCTGCAATTTTTTTATTTTCTTCTTTCGATCTTTCTCCTAGTAAACCTAACAAACCTTTTTCTTTTATTTTTGCTAGTTCTTCCGGAGATAATGTTGATATTTCTGGTTGCTTGCCAAGTACTGCTTCAGTAATAGGTTTGAAAAGTTTAGTAGTTTCTTCTTCTGCTCGAACTTGCCCACGTCGAGCTTCCTGCACTTTTTCCTTAAAAGCCGCTCGTGTTTCAAGAAACTTCTTTAGTAATTCGATTCTTTGTTGACGGTTGTCCATTATTTTTATAAACAATATAAAATTACCTATAAAAACGTGTTAATACAACAACGAAACATTTTAGCCGGATCACGTGCTAGCTTATCAAATAAAAAGAAATTGTATCTGTCTTTGGTTGCTTGATGATATAATTCGATAAATCTATCTTTCGTTACATCACCACATTGCTCGTTTGCAATATTTCTTACATCAACATTATCAAGTCCGGGAAATAATATGAAACAACCAGTATTTCGCCTGATAAATCTATCGACGTTATAAAAGCCTTGGGCCAGATAGACAGAATTACATCTTTTATTACGCGATAGTGAAAAATAAGATCTAATTTTGTTCATTTCTTCGTTGTTTAGCGGAATATCATCAAACACAATTATTTTATGTTCGGACGAATCGAGTTGATTAACCGGAACGAGTTCTTCTGGTTGTCTTATTAGGAATATGTCATCACCAACGCCAAGTTCATCACGAAGTTTATCATTGTACTCACTTAGTAACTCATACTTATCCTGCTGTGGATTAATTGTGTAAATATACACCTTATCATAGTTAAAGTTATCGTTGAGTAATAGGTTTAATAACAGATTCGTTTTACCCGATCCTGTGCGACCAATAATAAGATAATGACAATCTGGAAGGTCATTATTATGTCTATGCCTGATTAATCGCTCGGTATCAAAATTTAATATATTCGTCATTTTTATGTGGATAATAATATAATGAGCTACTATACAAAATTTGGGACATTAATAGTAGAGCCATCGACTAAGGGTCAGCAAGGTGACTTATCCAGATATGTAACCATTGATCAACTAAGAAATGAAATCAATAATTTGCTCAACATCGCTAGTGTAGATCAAAATGAAGTAGTTGTTTTCCAGGATAGACAAGGACGTCTAAAGACAAGTAATATACAAATGTCGGATGTGCTTATACGAATTCCGTCTGCTGTTGTTAATAATATCGTTACTTTTACTGATCACGGTAAAATACAAGATTCTGGTACGTCGGTCAACGATTATATCAAGAAAGCTGGTGACGATTTCACGGGTGACATTTCCATGAGCCTAAATAAAATTACATACCTTGGAAATCCAACTGCAGATAATGATGCGGCAACAAAGAAATACGTCGATGATCAAGAATCAAAGTACGTGTCAGTGCGTGGCGGTATAATGCATGCATCTCTCAACATGAACAATAATGGCATCAATAATCTTAGAACACCAGAATCTGATTTTGATGCTGCAACGAAGAAATATGTTGATGATAAAGAAATTCCAATCAATAATGAAATGACCTCACTCAAAACTGATTTTAATAATCACGTGAGTACATTTTTAAATTTTCGTAGAAACATAAACAGAACCAATAACGAATTTTTTGGGAGTCCATCAAATGTTGATATTAAACTCGTTGATATCAACACAAAACTCAACGATATTATCGGTGGGATTCCTAGTATTGTTGAAAAAACTAGTATGATTAAAATTCCTCACAGGCAGATTAAAAATATAGTATACACAGTAGCATCAGGACAAGCGAGGTGGACACTGCAAAATCAATCTATCAAACACACTGCAGAGGTTACTGGTGTGTATAGGCTATCTGTTTTTAGCCCTGAGAAGTTTACTATATTTACCAAGTATCTATGGCGTCATTCAACTGATGCTTTGTCTGGAACTGTATCTATAGTATTAGACAAAGATACCGAAGAGGAATTTATCCTTGAACCATCTAATAAAAATTTAACCACTACGTTATACTGGTGGTGTCTAGAATTTGTAGCTGAAACACCGCAATTAATTATTTGAGGATTATTGTAAAGAAATATTGTATAATGAAAAAAAGTATAGTTGATTTCAATCATATTTCAAAAGATATTCCAAAACAAGATGTGGACGCGCTAATACAATACTACAAATATTATCACAAAAAACTTTGGTGCGTTAAAAAATGCTACAAATATTATAACAAGATCCTTCGAGTAATATCATATCTGCCATTGTTAATGACTAGTTCTGGCATAATTTCAAGTGGTATATCATTAAACCCGTTTTTGTTAATCATATCCGGTGTTGGTGTTTCTCTTACAGCAGCTTGTAAAAAAGTTGAACCTAAAATTTCGATAAAAAAGCACGGCTGCTTAACATCGATTATAACTTACAAGAAACTGCTTGATCAAATAAGATCTTACCTAAGAGGAGTAAAATATAGTATGGACGATTTAATACGTGAATTTCGTATTATTGACAACATGTTAACAGATATTATACCCATGAGGATCAGCAAATATGAGAAATATTATCAAAAGAAGTATGATATAACATAAAATTTTATCTAAAATTAGTAAATAATATCACTTACCTGCCTTCTGATGAGACTCATTTAATCTCAAAATATATTTGCGCTAGAATCAGCCTTTTGGTTTTTTTTAAAATTGTTTGGGGTGGGATTTTAGGGTCTCTGATAGAGTAATTTATATTTGTTCTGAGAGTTGGGAGGGGGTGAAAATGACCTTTGCGCTAGAATCAGCCTTTTCACTTACTACTAACTTCGATAAATGCTTCAGCGGGTAAGAAATATCTACTTGTATCTTGAACTTGTAGTTCAATTCGTCCACGCTGATCTGGAATTCGAGCGTCGTAAGAATAATACTGATAATCGCGCACAGACTCATCTTTGAGTACTGGTGCATCCATGTCAAACGCGGGGTCAGATACGCGCTTAAACATCTTTATTATTATCGTCTTCGTCTAACTCGAAGACCACTTCCTGCTATCAGACTAGCGGTTATATTTTTTTTTCCTTTTCCGACATCGGGATATCAGCTAACTCCGCTAGTTTTTGATTAGCTGCTTGATTTATTATTTTACTTACACTTGCGGGCATCACTTCAGTGCTAGGTAATTTCACAGGTTGAGGTCGGGCCGCTTGTGGTCTGCGTATTAATCTTGATAGTCTATCTTTGATTGCTGAGAATGCTTTGCTAGCAATATTACCAACAACGCCTATACCTTTTTCACGAACAACATCAATAGCTTTCATTCCTAGCTGCTTTGCAATCGGTATTGCTTTTGGGGCTATTCTTCTAAACAGACCCTGAATAACATCACCTAATCCATCTCCGTAGGTCATTTTGTATGCTGGTAATCGAGAGTTTATTACCCTGACCATAGTAGGTCCACGAGTATTGTGTATGATCATTTTATTATTAAGTGACTTTATCACTAATTACATACTTAATCACTATGATACTCATCGGCGATTTCATTAATGAGAGACCGATACACATTAATATCCATGATACCACCTGTAAATAATCGTTTACAAATATCAGCTGCTTCATTAATGATTTCTGGGGAATTATTACCAGCTCGTTTTCCTCCAATGAGAATTTCTAATCGATCAACATCAGCAAGAACATTATTAGGACAGGTAATAAAACCACTTCCTAAACCACTTCCAGTTGCGCCAGGGGCGTCTTGAAATTCTTTTTCTTCTCCCTCTTCAACTTGTTCCGGTGATTCTTTTGGTGATCTTAGAAGACGACGAAATGATTCTCTTAACGTTCTTCGTTTTTTTTTCTCGTTTCTGTTGTTGTTGTTGCTGTAGTGGTTGTTGTATGTTGTAGCTCTTGTTGTTGTTGTAGCTCTTGTTGTTGTAGTGGTTGTTGTAGTTGTGGTAGTGGTTGTTGCGGTGATGGTAATTTAAGTTTAGGTGATGATGGTGGTGATAGTTCAAATTGTAGTGGTTGTGATAATAGTTTGCTTTGTTTAGTATCTTTTATATGTTTATATACAATATCATCAAATTCATTAAATTTTTCAACATCTTCATCAGATCTGACTTCTGGAATACCAGTAGCAACGCGATATACGTCTTTGACCCAATTAATAGAGCTTAATGATTTAATATATTCTGGTTTTACATATTTTTTTCTTTCATAATATCCAAACGCGGCAATATCAAATAATTTGGTTGGGTCCCTGATAGCAGCAATACCTTCAGGTGTAAATTTATCTATTATCTTAGTTCTTGGTCTTTTAAGTTTTGGTTGTGGTTGTGGTTGAGCTGCTTGTGGTGCTTGTGGTGGTGGTTGAGCAGCTTGAATACGACCAGCAATATCAGCAGGTAATGTTGCAAGAGCTTGTTGTGTTGCCTCAGTTGCTGCAACAATTTTCTTCGTTGGCTCGATAATCGGTTTAAATAATTTTTCTGTAGCTTCTGTAAATTCCACCTGAGACTCCTGACGCGATTGTAGTTGTTGCTTAACAGAATCACGAACGGGTAGATATTTTTTAATTGCCTCTAGTCGCTCTCGAGATAATTTAGCTGAGTGTGGTTCTCCAATACTCATTATTGATAATATCTATAATGGCTGTTTAATTCATAGCAGCAGGGAGGGTGGACGACAAAAAATTAAGTGACCAGTACGTGAAAAAAATCAGAAAAAATATGGTCAATTAGAGAAGTTTTCATTATTAAGACAAAAACTTTTGTTTTACAGCCTTTCGTAGGAACCTTTAATTTCAAAAATAAGGTCTCTACAGTTAAGCCAAAAAGTTGTAGGGTCCACTCTGCCTGCTAGAACCAATACATATCATTTACATAGTATTATATGTGCATTTTATCAATAATTTAGGAAAAAAATAAAGGCCTGAAAGAAGTGGGGTCGGCTTATCCGCGGGCCAATGTCTAAACTTGGCAGTTTTTAAGTCTTTTTGTTGACTACTGTAAAGGCTGTGAATCTCGGGACACGAAAAATTCTGCGTCCTAAGACATATGCATGTAAAAAAAAAATCATTTTCGGTGACCCGACACTTATTAAACTGTTATCAAGTACTATGATTGATTTTTTTATTATTATTTTAAATGTGCATATTTTCTGATTTCTCCAACATGAAATTAAAAAAAAGAGGTAAATTCAGACTTCATAATCCGCGGGCCGGTTGAGTTTACCCGGGAGACCAGGCGGAACTATAATGTACAGTACTTACTCTTAAATCCTTATTTATTCCCAAACATATTAGATGCAGCTTTTGCTTTATTCATTGTTTCGACCAAATTGCATTCTTCCAGATAACATTTCAGCTAATCCTTAATAGCTGTTTCATTTACGTTGAATCACGCGCTCACAAGTTACTCATTTTCAATGATATAAGCGATCCTACAAACCGAGGTAATATTTATGAAAAGGTACGCACGTTTAATTGTACAAGGAACATAACCAGCATAACTTACATGTTCACGAAGAGTGGTAATAATAAGGCTAAAATTCTCATTATAGATTAACTAAGATCATCATCAATATATGTTAGTTTTGTGTTTTGGCTGAACAACATCGTAACTTTCCAGAGAATTTAAAGTTAGATGTTTCGGCGTCTCCTTTGTTGATAGCTGGTGGATTTGTCTTTCGTTTTCCGACAGTAATATAGGCCAGTTAATCATTAAAACCCGAAACTGGCTTGTGTTAATAGGGAATTTTGACCGGCAACTATACCAGTACATTGATATGTAATTGCCTTTCATGCTATGATATTAGCAGGATTACCGTAGTTTTGTAAAACGGGGTGTAAGGCATACCAGCTAGTCAACTTTTCAAAAGCTAAGCAGGGAGACAATGAAAAAATAGATTGGGACCCAAAATCGGGAGGTTTTTCGTGGCATTTTTAAAGCCTTGTTTTCACTAAATATTGATCGATCTTCCGGGTCTAATATTGTCGAAATTCGCAAAGGACGCTCCTTATTTTCCCCAAGGACGTGCCCTATTTTCATATTCTGGTCAGCTGTGGCCAAACTGCACAATAGCTAAGGGTTAGTCTTAAATAAACAAGCAAGAAAGCCAGCGAAACTAATTAAAAGTTAATCCTAATAGATGCAACTATTTTGTGAAAACGACAGGTCTTCATGATTAAAAGAAACCATGTTCTACACTACCTTGTGTTACGCAGGCACCAGCAACTGACTGGCAAATAAAGGATTGCCAATTTTTGTTGAACTTATGGTACCTAAATAGGCAGCCTCACGGTACCGTACATGTGGCAACTATTTTCCCCTCATTGTATATCCGACCTTATTCCCTTATTGTCAACTCGTAAGGCATTTAGTATTACTTACTATAAAACAAACGTATTCTGAATTAGTTTCTTGAGGACACATTTGCTGCGTGGTATGTATTTTCATTCCTTCTTTTAATTTAACGATGGTAATTAACATTTGTATATACGGTATAAAAATGCCAGGTGCTCACGCGTGTAAGTTTCATTTGTGCTAATGGAGCTACAGCATTCACGGTGATCGTAACTGGGATTAATATTAATTAACGACAATTTTATTGTTGTGGTTTATTTTTTGTTCTGGTTTATTTTCTAATTTTTGTATTGTTGTAGATGAAAAAAAAAATCACAAATTTACGTGAATAATGTTTAAACTTAACGTCCTATTTAGTGAAGAAGCGAATTCTTTCTAGTAATTATTTCGTCACGACAATATTCACAGGTGATACGACAGAACATGGCTTCCATGGATTGCATACGATATCTCTGTTTATGTAGGACTTTTCTTTTTTTTTTAGAAGAAATGAAAATCGAAGACAGAGTGTAATAATCGGGAGGTCTCTGCAAAAATCGGGAGATATTGTGAAATAGGGAGGTTTTTTTTTTCTCCCGGCGTGAGAGCTGATAGGCATAGTGTAAGGTCGCTTACATCAAAGCAAACTACAACTCGGCTTTTACGGTATTAGCATAATTTTGAAGGATTATTTCTGAAACTTCATTATTGTATTTTGGAGATGATATTAAAGTTTAGTGCAGTGGTGCCCATGATTCGACTCCAAGAATGAACTTCATTCAGCGTAATGTACTTCATTCAGCGCGTGTTCAAACCTACAATGTACATGCAGTGGCGCCATTACGTAAATATGTTCAGGAGCTTAATTGCGAGCGTTGAATCAATCCATATTGTTGTTCGTTGTGTTGTCATATTGGGATCCAATTTTAATGAGTTAGGTATTTACGATTTCAAGGCAAAATAAAAACATAATTACTGGTGTACTGATATAAAATGTTCAATTCAACTTGTCATCGTTCGATCAAATTATACACAAATCTAAATTAGGCAGAAACAATAAGAAAACAAAAAATTAAATAAATTACTTTTCAAACAAGTTTATACCATTTCTTTTTAATAATCATACATGCCAAGCCGGAGATAAGTATACGTGTACTTTTTGTTAATATAAGTTTGCCTAAATAAAATGCATTTAGAACTTACCGCGTGCATCTTGTGATATCTCGGAGTTGTGACGCCGGTCATGCACTTTTTTGTGTTTATACCTGTTCAGTGGGGGGGGGGGGGATCGGCTTATACGCGAACCGGCTTATACGCGTATTTTTGAACAACAGTAAGTAGATGTTCAAGGAAATGTTAAAGTATAAAGATGTAATTTTGATGTTGAAGTAAAAATCCAATTCTGGATTATCTATTCACACATTCAGAAATTGTGACTAAAACTCTGGATTGGGCTAGGGCCTTGGCAAAATATGTTTAAGGCCATATTTAGCATGCCCATGATTTAATGATCCAAAATATTAACTACTTACAGGAATCTACAGATAGTTTACACACACCAAGGTTTGAACTACATGTTGTGGTTATAACAGCTTAGAGAAAAATTAAATTGTTGGAAATTGTCAATTTTATTCCGTTTCTGTCATGATAAAACTAAAATCATTTTCTTTATCTCGTTTAAAATTTGCAGTCATTAACAAACACTTAAAAGAAAAATGCCACATTGAAAGTGCACATACAAACATAAAAAATTAAAAACATTGCAAAATGTGTGGAAGAATGACACCAGTTATCTTAAAAAGAAATATCAACATGTTCAAAGAGCAAGCAACTGAGGAATGGGCATGTACTAGTAATACCATTGACATCTGTGTTAAATGAAACATTAGAGAAAGCAAAATTACTGAGGTATGGCTGCCCAGCAATCTAAGACATTGGACCTAAACATTTTTGTGAACACACAATAGGGCTGCCCAGCAATCTAAGACGCTGGGCCTAAACATCTTTGTGAACACTTGTGTAATACTTGTAGTTTTCGAACTATACTTCTCTCCCTCACCATTTAAACAGTGATTGTCTTCAACAATGTTTTAAACTTTTAATAAAATGAAGAGAAGACAACAAAAATATTTTGACAAAATTATTTTAAAAAAGCCCAGTAACCTCAAGGCATATTCTAGCAAGGTACTCATCATAGCAAGGCAATGTAATTCTAATTTAAACTTGCACGTGTAAAAGACATCCAATAATCTGTAAAGAATTTGAATGTTAAATTTCTTTGACAGACTTATACACATGTCCAATGACAGACTTATATACATGTCGTTTGAGAGTCTTTTATACATGTCCTATGACAGGCTATATACATGTCCAATGACAGACTTATACACATGTCCGATGTCAGACTTATATACATGTCCTTTGAGAGACTTTTATACATGTCCTATGACAGGCTATATACATGTCCAATGACAGACTTATACACATGTCCGATGTCAGACTTATATACATGTCCTTTGAGAGACTTTTATACATTTCCTATGACAGGTTTATATACATGTCCAATGACATACTTATATACATGTCCAATCAAGATTCATCTAGTGATGACATACCCTCCTGGTCCATAGCTTAGGTAATGACTCCTATTAATGCACATAAACATAGGAAAATTTTCACAATGCACATTTTTATTCATAGATCACTTCCTGCTTTGAATCCTGGGAGAAATGGGGAGGGAGAGATGGTGAGTTGTGTCCTGATGTAATATAACTGTATAAGTATATGCCACAGTAAAGACCCCATATTTCTAACCTGGCAGGGCACATACCTGCCCATATTGAAGGGAGGTACACCCCAATACATTAGGCTTTGAATTCATACAAATTTCAAGGCAGAAACAAAATAATTACTCCAAACTTTAATGTAAAATATCCCAAAAGCTACTGGTGAAGCATGTATGAAATTTTCAACTTGACGGGCTAATTTAAATTTGTTCTGTGAAAGCTTACACTTTCATGGACCTATCATTTCTAATGATTCGAGAGTTATGCACATGGATGAAAACTTTTACTTGAAAAGTTTTATGAAACCAAGTCCTGGACCCTTAATTTGCAACTCACTGTACAAAATATCTACAATTAGTTATCATTCATGTTCATTAAATTCCATATATCATACAATCACTTGTAACAATATACAAGTTATAACAATACACACTGCTTGTACTCTTACACATTTTTTGATCTTATGCATCAAGTGTTATAATACTGGGATATCATTCTGTCTTAATTTTTCAACCTAATTTTTTTAAATATATCTATTCAAAATTTCATGATTATTTTCATCCTATACTTTTTGTATAGAAAGTTTTCTTTCCTTTTTGCAAGTCTGCAAATTGCAGGAACTGAAGAAAATTACATTGGATATATTTACCTTTAGTTATTTGTACCCAGAAATATTAATAAAAATTGTACAAAAATTAACATACGGTACAGTATGTAGTTATAATTTTGGTGTCCTTCAAATCTAGAGATTACTCACAGTATTTTAGGACTTTCAAGTGAAATCAAATTTGAGCAAGAACAGGAACCAGAATTATCTCGGCAATTAAAAATTCTCTAAAAATCAACTCTACCAGTCAGGCAAGGACTAAAATTTTTATTCGTTCTAAATAAACTCTTACTTACCCTGTAATTATACAAACATCAGAGTTGATTATGTTGGTGATCTAATTATGATTGTATGAAAAACTGCTTTCAAAAACTTATTCATGTGAGCCTTCTAATACCAATTAGTAGTAACTGCAAGCTGAGCCCTGTCTGGTCTCTGTCTCTGGATAGCATTTGACAGTATTGATAGGTGAGAACAAAGCACTTGTATGAGCTTGATCAAAAAAAAAAGGGAAAACAAACTTCCACCAGAAAGAATGGACTTTCAATGAAGAAAGTCTGCAGTATTCTTGATAGAACAGCTTTTCCTTGGAAATAGGCACTAGTTAGCCCTAAAGTAGGACTTGCCTGATAGGTTAGAAATTTTCTCTGGCCAATTTGGGACAGTGAAATTTCAACCCCTGAATAACCAAAACTTCCATAATAATGACTATAAAATTAATCAAAAGACAAAGATACAAATATGTTTTTACATTAAGACTAAGTTCAAAATTAATAATAATAATTATAATAATAATAATAATAATAATAATAATAAAGTCTTTATTTTATGAGGGTAAGACAATTAGTACAAAACTAATATCCATCAATGCCCTCAATTATTTACGTATGTACATGCAAATATATTAAATGCAGGTGGGAAATGAGAATTATACATGAAAAATATTAGGGATTATAGTACACAGAAACAATGAAGCATGGATTCAGTACACAAAGCATCATCCACAAAAACATGCATGATTACAAACATTTCACACACACACACACACTTAAACATACAGAGACACTTTCATATAATATATACATATACAGTGTATAAATAAAACTAAATTTGCCCAAACCTGCTTCAGACATCTGGACTGCATCAAAAAACATGTTGAGGAAGGTACTGACAATATTTCTTTAACATTTTTAGGTACACAGTTCCAAATGATTTGAGAGACCCAGCTCTGAGGTTTCAAAAACATTCTTATACTCAAACTTAGACTAAACTGAAAATCCTGCCCCCTTAACATATTGACGATGAATTAACTCAGCTCACAAACAAAACATTAAAATTAGATATTATACCTGTGTCTGTGAAATTTAGCAGTGTCAGAGAGAGATTAGAGATGAGAAAATTCTGCAAGTTCAATGGTTTCTACTTGATTCTTTATAAAGTTTTTGCCTGTCAAAGATTTGTGACTCTGCTTGAGTTCTGTGCTAAGTAAGTTTTGGGAATATGGGGCCCAATGACTGACTGCTATTATCCAAGCAGCAGCCATATGACCAATCAAAAAGATTGGAAAATACACTGCCTGACAATTGATTGGCTATTATAATCCAAGCACTGACCAATCAAGAAGTTTGGCAGATATAGGGTCTAATGATTTATAGGCTGTTACCTAAGCTATGACCAATCAGACATCTGAATTGTACCAAAGTCTATTTAACTATGAGAAAGTTTTAAAATACCTGACTAGGTCTGAAAAATTCAACTTTATGGACTTATTGGTTTTCTATTTTTGCCATATTTTCTTATAATATTTGCCCAAATGCAAACTGCATAGTCCCAAATATGCTCTTGCATTATGTTCTTGGAGATCAAGTCCATGCTTTTTATTACCCTTATAATTGCAGTTGAATCATTTGATAAATGAAGGGAAGATTTCTTTTGATCAGAGCATAATCATGTGATCAGACTCACTTGCATTTATTTCTGTATATTTCAAGCAAAGAATGCAGTACAATATGTGATAGTAAATCTGGATCCTGCATCAGGAAGGACATTATGAATGGGTGAAATGCAGTACATTGCCAAACCGAAGTGATGTTACAGTACTCACTCACTATAAGGTCCTTCATAAGAACACAGTGCCTGTTATAAGGCAGGTATAGTTATGGATTCCATGTCTTTAATGGCATTAAAATTATAACTATCCAGTATTTTGTTATAAAATATCTATAAGGTCCTTCATTATATCATGATTACTGTTGCAAGGTAGATATGGTGATATATCCCATGTCATTCATGGCAGTAAAATGATTTGTATCCAGTATTTTGTTATAAAGCAGCCTCAATACAAGGTGGTATAATCTATGACTCCCGTAGTCAGAGCTATAATGAGGTAGTACTGTATCATGGACTTCATTATAAGACAGTCTCATTAAACAGTGGTATACTCAATGACTCAAATGGATGGTGTTATAATGTGGAAGTACTGTGCCATGTACTTTGTTACAAGGTGGTCTCAAGATAAAACAGTATAATCTATGGCTCCCATGGACATTGTTAGAATTTATGAGTACTGGGTATTATGATTGTATTGACTATGGTTGACATTTACAGTGATTTAATTAACTTGAGGAAGGAGGAATGTATGAAGTTCCAGACAGCTCCATTCGCTTGATATCATTGGAAATCTGTGTCAAGTCTTGTATAAACATTCGGATCTGCAACAACAGAGATCAGTGGTGTAAATACAAATTTATATACCGAGCATTTCAGTACTAGAGATTCTATGAATTTAGTGTCACCCTATTTCAAGGTGTACCAATTTGCATGGATTTTGTGCTGCCTCAAACTGCAGATTCAAGACCAAAAAGGTGTCCGTCTTCAAAGAAAACAGACACCGAAAGCCAACTCCTGAATTTAATTACCCATAGACTGGTTATTTTATTACCTTTTCTTTCTTACAAAAACTGATTTACATCCCCCAGAAGTGTCCATTTTCATTTTGTTTTAACTTCCACAAGATTAATATTAATGAAAGTGGGTTTTTTGTGTATAGCTGAAGGCTAAACAAAAGTAATACAAACAGAACATATATCTTATTTGGATGTAATATTTACAAAGGCTGTCATAAGCACAACCCCCTCTTTCATACAAATCCTGCATTAAACTCCTTTTTAAGCACCTTTTTTAATTGCAGTCTGGCTCAAGGAAGGGAAGTGTGTGTTAAAACCCATGTTTAAACACTTGAATTCTCATGAAACTAATTATCATTATGCATACCTGAAGTCTCATTACCAATTAGCTTGTGGGTAAAATCAGTGCCAAAAGTGGAACTTACATTTGTTTTATTCATGGCAATCAAGTTACAGAATTGCACCTCCAAAGATTAGAGCTCTCAACATTATCAAGGGAGCTAACTCTTCTAATTTGTAAACACTTGATGGTGACATTGTTTACCAGCATGACATCGTTGGTGTGCACTTGTTGTGATGAAATTAACATAATGAAATTTACACCAAATAATCTATTAAGTGCACAGTGCTGGTATTAAGTCAAACTTAGCAATTAATTGTTCACATATCACTAATTAAAGAGAAACCAAATCGAGGCAGATAACAAAATTTAAAGGGAGATAAATGTGAACATAAATGACATAAAAATAACAAATTACTTTTATCGCCTTTGCGATCTGCACATTTATGTCATCTGTGACTTCTCAATTACAATCATAAATTTCTGGGTAAATTAATATATTATAAGTAATTACAATATTTCTGAATCAAAGTAATTTCTATACTTTCAAATTCTGACAATTTGTAAAGTGTGCACTTTCATAGATTTAATTGGTGCAATTACTTTTTAACATATAGACAGGATATATATATATATATATATATATATATATATATATATATATATATATATGTATATATATGAGATCCTGAAATTTTAATGGCTCTTTCCAGACACTCTTCTCCAAGAATATATGGTAGGCATATATTTGCCAAATTTAATACATAAAAACAATTCAAATGAGATATGAAAAGTTGTGACAAAAGAGAAGACAATAAAATATCTAATTTTTAAATGTGTAATTTTTGGTTCTAGATTTGCTGCTGCTTTAGTATTGATATAATCATTTCATGATTAACTGGTTTCCTCTCAAACTAATTATTTATAAAACTTATTTGTTTTATTTGAGAAAACTGATATAGAATTTCACCCAACATATGTAATTTAATTTTCATTCAACTGATTTAAAAAATGAATTGATAACTGTTGATAAGCTGACTTGCTACCTAAAAAAGTTGTAAAACCTAATTAACATGCATTTCCAGAAAGTCAAATGGTGAATTTTTGTCTATCTGGTCCCCAGATAAGTCTCAGAGGATGGTAATAGAGTTAGGTGTTGTAACTAGTAATTGTTTTCTTAATTCTGGACAGGCTTTGTATTTTGCTCTAAAGATGTCATGTGTTGACACACCTTGACATAAACCACATGGCGTAAGGGACTGATCTAATGTCTACTAGTACCGACCCTGGGACAATCATTCAGTTAAAGGGTATTTGATGAATCCAGAAGAGAAGCTTTAGACACATCTTTTGTCTCATGTTTTGTGGCTATAGAGTGTCTAAACAACTGGAAATCATACTGACCAAACAAGCTTAGTGGATGACATTTCTATTGAAACTGTAAATTAGGCCTAGCCACCTTTTTGATTTAATCTTAGTTGGTAACAATGTCTGGTCAAAATTCACTTGTATATGTACAAGTCCTTGTCTTCACTTTAGTTCAGTGAAGTACAAAAAAATGCTAGTTGTGACCTTTGGCTTGACCCCAAGTCAATTAGGTCTGGTTTTCATCCTCCTGTACAAAAGTGAGTATATACTGGTTGTATGATCTGCACCATTTTTGCTTCAGAACTATTTACATATTGCAAAGAAGTGCTTTTAAGCGAAAATCGCATGTCAATGCCACAGTTCTTTCAAGAGGGGATGTGATAGCAAGATTTTTTTCAATGGCCACAATGTTGCCATGTTGGAGGTCAGATCAACACCATTTTCATTTACAAATAGCTATTTCAATAGTTTCTTAGTGAAAATTCCATGTAAGTACAACCATCCTTCTGGGATAATAAGCCATAAAAATATTTGTAAGATGGCCATCAGGGTCATTGTTTTGGAGAATGGATCAGCATCAGTAAAAAATATGTCAATAAAACAGTCCATATAGAAGAAGTAGCTGTAACAAGATTTTCATAAAAGTCACCGTTGCAGCCATTCTGGTAAGTCATATTGGCTCTATTTTCATTTAGGACCAACCATTTATGCTGCAAATGTTTCAGCAAAAATTCTACATTGCCTTTCTGTTCAGGAAAATCCATACTCATATAACAGTCTTATCTAAATGAGTAGCTTTGAGTAGCGATAAGATTTTTAAGATGGTACTATGGCAGACATGTTGGAGGTCAGACTGGTACCATTTTTATTTACATCCAGTTAGACAGTATGGGAAATCTTTAAGTGAAAACCCTAAGTGGATAAGACAGCAATATCAAGATTTTCAAGATGCCTGCCATGGTGGACAAACTGGACATCCAAGGATTACCATTTTTATTTAGGATCTGCATGGGATATATATATATATATATCTTGGGATATATCTGTGTCTCATGTTTCTAGACAATCCTCCCAGTGGTTTAGGAGAAGCAGCAATGAAAACTTGTGCTAACAGATGCCAGACAGATAGATGACATCACATACGCTCTTAAAATCTTTAACCACTAAAGCTAAAATAAACCCCACAGAAAAACATATACACTAACTAATAATTGATTCCCTAGAAATGAAAAAAAAATAATGTGAAGTGCATGTGACAGGTGAAGAGATTCTGTAAGCACCTTAACTGTGTAGTAAAATTATATCTATGCAGGAGGCAACAATTCAATAACAAGCTCTGGTTAGTAATTTTATGTTTCTATTAAATTGCTTGATCCTTCTCTCAAAATTTCATTTCTTCCCTCATTGTTCAGACACAAGCCCTGAGAAAGACAAGTAAAAACTGCATTCACATATTCAAATATAAAAATCCAAAGTGCTCGACAATTTTAAAATTTGGTTCTTGTTGGAGCTGACTAGCATGCAGGTTTGACAGAGTGGATGAGGTATCAATTGGTTGGTTGGCAGAGGTGGGTACTCTTGTTTGTTCAAATGTGTGTGTGCCTGTTAGGTTAGCTTGAGGACATTGCAGTGATAGTTGTGGTCTGAGCTGTTGTGTCTTGCTGCCTGCTTAGTTCTCTAACAATGTCACGCAGATCTTCTAAAAACATTTGAATCTGAAAGAGAGTAAGAAAAAAAACCAGATGAGTCATGAGAATTATCAAAAGATCTGTATAATTTTCAAAACAAAAAGAGTGGTATGGATATTTAAAAATAAATATTAAAAGCAGATTTGGTGCTTCTTTTAAAATTACTTGTACCAAAATGTGCTAAACAACCTAAGGTTAAGTGACTGAGGATTTATAACAAAGGAAATATAAATATATATGGTCATGATGAAATTGTAAAGTTATCATGTTACTGCCCATCCCTTTGCATATTCTCAAGTTCTTTTTGAACCTCTGCATACTTCTTGAGTGTCCTTCTGTGAAATGGTTCTTGATACAGAAATAATATTCTCGCGAAAGCTCTCACCCTAACAACAAGAGGTTGTTGTTATTGAACATTGTTCTCAGGGTCAAAATTCAAACCATTATCTATAAAGCAGGAATGATAGAACTTACAGAATGTGATTGGTCATGTTTGTTATTCTCAGGTTAATTCTAGGTTTCTGAACAATTTAAAATGCAAACATATGAGAACATGTTCTTGGCTTCTGAGCAATCATCCAAAAACTGGTAACCCCCAAATAGCCCCTGTTTGTTTATTGGTAACATGGAACCATGAGACTCATCTTTACTTTTTCAATCATTTTGAATATGATATCATAATTATTCAACTTCTGACTGCTACCCTGGAAAAATTTAACATTTTTGTCTGCATATCTTTTAATATTTTTATTTTTTTAAAAATGCACACACAAAATTTCATTTAGTTTCACTTAATGAAAATAGTACAATATCTACGTGCAAGTATCATGAAATACTTTCTCCAAACCATGCAATTTAAGAGAATATCCAAACCATACAGTTTGAAAGATTCAGAATCTAGCAGAGCCTAAAATTTCTATATAAGCCAGAAGCACTAAGGTGTACTGTTTTTAATACTTTTATAAATCAATACTAACCTTTACATTTGCAACTTGGTCTTTCTGGCTGGTATTTCTGGTTGATTTTTTTTGACTGGTTATTTGATGAATTATTCTTAGTTTATTAATTGTGTGCAGGATATAAACTACGTGTAGCACTTAACAAGGATTGAGGTGGGTGAGTAAGTGGAAAGTGCATTTCTAAGAAGCTTATTCAAGTACATATATACCAAGCATTGTTATTACTAAAGCTTACTTTAAATGTGTCTAGCTTTTCACAAGTTAACTTTACAATGAAGTAAGTGTGCATCTGCTCAAAATAAAAGAGTCAAACCTGTGAATAATGACCATCCAAGGGACAAGATAAAAGTCTCATAATGAACATGTGTAAGCATGTAAATTTGTGTTGATATGTATATAAATAGTACCAGTTATACTTTGTTGTTACACATGTTGATCTAGATATAAATAGCACCTGTCATACTTGATCTGTACACACGTGGTGATCTAGATATAAATAGTACTTGTTATACTTGATCTTTACACACGTATTGATCAGTATATAAATGATATATATTATATTTGATTTTTACATGCAGGTATTGATCTGTGTATAAACAGAAACTATTATACTTGATCTGTATAAACAGGTGGTCTTTACACTGGTGGTCACTACAGCAGGTTTTAACTGCTATTTAATACTGACTATAAAATTGCCAATTAAAGCTTTTTTTCCAATGTTAAAAAACAGTTGGATATGCATGAATCAGGTTCAGTCAATTTTATCTTAAATGTAAACACTAACACCTTTCCAGCAATATTTTATTATACCATATGTACTCAATTATAAGTCAAGTCTAGCTGCAAACAACATAGACCTGATCTGCTGTCACATAATGTGCTGGCATATCAGGATCTGCGCTGTTTGTTCTACTGATTATTCCTAACAAACTGCATGGACTCAGATCTGCCTGCACACTATGAGATGGCAGATATTGGTCTGTGCAGTTTGCAGCTGGACTCAACTTGGCAGTGAGTAAAGATGGCACATACTAGTTTCAAATTGGACCAAGACTGAAATCTGATAATTCCAAATCCAAAACTTTGATTTCAATGATTAGTCAACAAAAGTGATAATATGCCAATCATTAAATTGAATAAAGGGCATCTTTAGAAGTTTTAATTAAGGAATTTTCTTTTTAAAAAATCATTTATGACTCAAAATTGCAATGTATAAATTCCAGGAACATTATGTTTCAAAGACTGCAGAAGCCTGGTTTACTTGATCAAAACTAGACACAAATATTTTGCATGCACTGAATGATACCCAGCAAATAATTCTGAATGGACTGATATATCAAGCACTCCAATACATATGCCAGATTTTACAGTCCCCAAAGCTTATGCTGCATAATTATGCTTCCAAAAGACAACTAGACAAAAGTAAAAGATAAAAGGTGTTTATGTAGGCCTATATACCAATGGATACCATATCTGTGTTTACTGTATATACCACTAGATACTATATACATGATTGTTGTCAAACAGCATAGATCCTGATTTGCAAAGTTACAATATTCACCCACTCATAAAAGAAAAGGTTTACATATGGTTTACACTCCAAATCAGATTAAACTGTACAGATCCTGACATGGAAGTCTTAAATCTCTTGACCTGAAGCTTATAGATTAATTATTGTTTTGACCAATCACAAATAATGTTATATCTGAAACGTTTCAAACTGGCTAATAGAGAAAAATTAAACTCAAGCTCAGAGTTCAATGATTTCCAGACTTGTTCCTAATTTTACCAACATAAGTTAAGTCTAAACTTAAGAAATTTGATTGATCATTGTAATATTAAACACAAATTTCAGCCAATCAGCAGATCACTGGATTCAAGACTTAAATTTAAATGTACAGTCTGTAAGTGAAATCCAGGCCTGATCAATGTGCATAAATTTACTGTGTTAAGCTAACCGTGAATGAAGATTTTATCCTGGTCATGAATCAACCAAACAGAAGTTGTGCAATTATCATGCCATAAATAAAGGTACCATATTCATCCATAAGAATTTGTTTTGAATCAACAGGGTGTGAAGATACAAGGTTTTGATAAAGCACTGTGAATTGATCTTGATAAACAATATCTAAAAGTGCACAAATTAAAACAGCTGGATTAAAACATATTTTTAATTACTGATAAGGACAAAATCTTAATTGACAGTTAACTTGGGCTTGTATAATTTAGAAGTCATCACTAATTATGGTTTTATTAGCTAGTCTGACTTTTTCCAATCCAATACTGACTTATTAAATTGTTCTCTCATGCATAGTTTTCCCAAGCAAGGACGGCAGTGTGTTGACATTTATGAAAGAGTCTGTGTTATACAACTGTAGTGTTAATAACAGAATCTTACATGTTTTCTTATTTTCAAACATTTGCTGGAGCATTGGGAATGAGTTTAAACTTAAGATTCCAAATCTTCCCCGAGTGTCGACAAGCATAAGGAACATAAACACAGGAAAGGTTATTATCACTTTGACATAAACTGAGTAAAGTGCCTTGTTCAGAGGTACACACAAACAGCAACCCAGTCTGTTACTGTCAGGACCTGAACATGCCCCTTTTAGTCACAAGTCCAGGATGCTAAACACTGAGCCAAAATTAAACAAGAGTACCATATCATATGCTTGCCCTATGTTTAACAGTCTCCTATGTAGGCACATGGTTGACTCTCAAGATTATTGACCAATGGGTCTCAATAACCTTGACAATTGGTAAATATGCAGTCATTAACTAAACTTACTTTGCAGAAACCATTATTTCATTTCTGACATTTAGACCCCAAAATATATAAGTTTCTTAGCCTAAGTGCAGAGTTTGGTCAAGGAACTTCCATTAGAACTCAAGTTACTGTCCTAAACCCATTTTTCTTTGAGACACAGTGACCATGCTATTTGACCTTTCAAGGCACAAGTTTCTCGCTACGCCACTGACCTTGATCTTTTGACTTGAAGGTCAATAGGCTGACTTCCCTACCCCAATTGTAAGCCAGCCACAAAGTCTGGTCAAGATCAATGTTAAAACTAAAGTTACTGTGTAGAAAATAAAGGTAACCAATGGAAGAATTGAAATCAACATAGCAATATGCTACACCTATTTGGTGGGCGTATAAGAAGAGTTGTACAAAAAGCACCATATATAAAGTGCCCAGTGGCATACTAAGGGTAAATGGCACCCGGGGTGACTATGAAGGCCCAAAGGGTTTTGGTGCCCAGGACCTCTGGTGCCCAAGGTATGGGTGCCCCAAGACCTCTGGAGCCTGGGGCAACAGCCCCATCCACCCCGTTAGTATGCTACTGAAAGTGCCAATGCCAATTCTAATGTTAGAGTATGGCAGACATCACAAAACCTCATGCTGGAACAAAGCTTAATCATGTAATAATGTTTGAACAAATCCCAACTACAATTTACTTAATATGCTTCATCAATATGAAGAAAAAATTACAATATTTGGTGTCAAATACATTATGACTTTCACTTGCATAAAACAGACTCTGCCTGTATCATGCCAAACACTGCATCATTGTAGCTTAGTGTGACTAAACACCAAGTACTGATGGTATGAAGCCGATAATCTATCTTTAATACTCAATCTTACTAAAGCAAATTGAAAATTAAAGCAAACTATCTAAAGATCAACAATATATAAACTGTACTTAGCTACCGTACATGCCATGCAATCATGTCAGAGCTCTAGATAAGAATTTGATACTCTGGGGAAATTAGTTCCCTGGTTTGGAACTAATTATGTTGGTTTAAATTTGATAGGTTATTTTTTAAACAGCCTAAAATGAAACTTACAAACCAGACTGACTCTTATCCATTAAGACATTAATCATGCCTTTTGGAATGTGTCAAACTGCTGTGTGACCAAGACTAATTCAGGGTATTTTTGGCTCTGAGTAAGTGTTTTCACAGTGACAATGTACTATCATTTAAAATGTGCATGAAACATCTAGAACTTGTCCAATGAGCACAGTTTATAACATTGAATCAATTACATTATATAAAATGGACTTTGCTTGCAGCAGGAGTACCTAATAATGTGGCAATGCCAATGGGAGTTCATGTTGATAAGAATCTAGACTGGTCCAATAACATGGCAATGCCAATGGGAGTTCATGTTGATAAGAATCTAGACTGGTCTAATAATGTGACAATGCCAATGGAAGTTAATTTGATAGGATTCTAGACTGGTGAAAACAAGTGAAACACATTTGTTGGGTAGTTTATCTTTTACAAAGGATAAAATGTTATCTACCACTCAACTACTGAAAATTATTTTACAATACATTCATTCTTCCTCTTTTAACAACTGCTGAACAATTTGGGTCAATACAACTGATAGTAACATGGAAACAATCCAAAAACTTTGAAAAAGGGCAGCAAGAACTATCCTACATTTACCATTTGATTCACCGTCTAGATTTATATTCTTGAAATTGAAATGCCTGAAATCTGAACACAGATTAGCCTACTAAAAGTCCATATTAATGTTCAAAGAAAAGAATGAACTTCATCCAAAATATTTGAATGATATGTTTCATTTTAAGTCATACAGATAATACCAAGGATCTAAACTGAGATCAATAACAAATGATCATTGCAAAACCCCATTTCCAAAAATAAATACTTTTAAAAATTCATTTGTTTAGAATCAAACTCCCCAAAACAATTAGATCAGAAACAAATCTAAATGTCTTTAAAAAAAATTGTATGACTACTATGCGTTATGTATATTTAATTTAATTGTTTGTTTGTAAGTTTTAATTTTTTTTAAATTCCATTACATGCTATTGTAATATAACATTGTTTACTGGATTTGACACTGTCCAGAATGTATTTCTTTTTAATAAACAACTAATAATAGAAACATTGTATCTAGTTGCTGACCTCGTTTCAAAATCAGTGACAGTTTTGGTAAACAACTTTTTTTCTTTATATTTTTAAAAATCTTTCTCAGAGTAAGAATCATTAAGTTCAGTAAAGGTCATGACAAAATTCTTGGATAAAGACATTTATTGGAATTGACATTGAATTCAAAACAGGAATAATATTTTCTGTGATTCAACAGGAGATGACACAGCAGCACTTTGCTGACCACAACAGACATAATCACCTTCAATTTCGGATTTCATCAGGACTCGAACTCAGTTTCATTCAGGACTTTTTATTACGAGGACTTCTATTTTTAATTCTTGGATTATTATTGGATTTAATTCGTAAAACCATGAGTTCTTTTTTTTATAATTTTTCACTTTGTATTCTAGGGAAATAAAATTATTTGTTAAATTTTACAAAGTTTGTTGTCTTCACTCTTTTCTGTTACTTATTTTAAGAGCATAGACTTGTAACATGTTGAAAGACAGTTTTCATTGTAAATATTGAAATACGTGCACTCCAATTTATTCTGTAAATACAGTTCATATACACTTTGTGCTTTTATACTTAATGTATTTAAGCATAGGTTTCTATCTTTTTTATCATTTGTTTCTTTTTATTTTGTATTCACAACAGTTTGTTCATCCTAAGGACTACAAGGATAATAGTATATTATAACTAACTGAGTTGCCTCATTAAATAAAGTGTTTATTATTATTATTATTATTATTATTATTATTTGTATTATTATTATTATTATTATTATTATTATTATTATTATTATTATGCTGGGATAAATGAATAAAATTAAACTGTTTTATCCAATTCTTTGCATTCAAAATTTTTTAATGCATTTTTGGTCAATTTGTGAGCATAAGATATGCAAATATGTTGCTTATCATGAGCTCTGAAATTTGTTTTATGATCGGTAAGGCTAGAAATTTCCATTTTCGACATGCAATGTATAGCTAAGTAAAGCACAAAGTTAAAATGTATACAAGCAAGCAGTGATGTCTGATGACGATCCAGGACAGATTTGCTATAAAAAACTAAAAAGTCAAAAATTAGTAAAGAAAGGACAAAATGTAGAAATCCATTATCAATGCAGGTAATAAAAACGACATGAAAATAGCCTGAGGATCAAATCATTAGGATGCTTTCTTAAAGATCAAATCATCAGAATGCTTTCTTGAAGATAAAATCATTAGGGTGCTTCTCAAAGATCAAATCATTAGGATGCTTTCTTGAAAATCAAATCATTAGGATGCTTTTCTGAAGATCAAATCATTAGAAAGCTTTCTTGAAGATCAAAACATTAAAATGCTTTGTTGAAAATCAAATCATTAGAATACTTTATTGAGATCAAATCATTAGGAGAATGATTTCTTGAAGATCAAATCATTAGGATGCTTCTTTATTATTATTATTATCTACTCCAAGAAAACTTAATTTAAAACTTGTTTTAAATCCATTCAATTTAGCAGAATATAGAATCTGCACATAAGAAAACAATATCTTTGGACAGCTCTGCATTTTTCTAAGCAAAATATTAACTAGTAACAGCTTTATTTTGTCAATATCAGTTTAAACTTCTTTCGGTAAAATCTTCAAGAAGTAACATATGTTATAGTCAGATGTAAAATAGATAAGATTACCTTACTGTAACTTTAAAAGTCCCAAGTTACACTGATAGTAATAAACTTTGATTGCAAAATATTCTAAAATTTTTAAATATTAAATTATCAAACTGATGCTTTTATTTGACATTCAAATCTTTGGATTTTGCAGCACCCATAAAATACATGAAAATTGGTAAATTTACAGTTACTCTATATTTTATAATTGTTAAAAAAGTATTTTGAGATATCTTCAAGATAAAAAAAAATGCTAAAATCTGTTTAAAAAAAGAGTTGCATCTCTTCTCATTAACTGAAACAGAACAAAACTGAAATGAGACCCAACAAAAAGACAAAAAGAACATTTATGACAATTGATAAAATATAAAACCTGGATAATATGAAAACATACAAGAATATAACAGTTGCAGAATTTAGCTATTATTGTTTTTGTTTAGGATACCAGTACTTTATTTACAGATAAATAACACTATCTCTGAGGTTACAATCAATCATCTTCAGTTTTGACTGAAGCAATGATCTACTAAAGTAACTGACTAAAGAATTTTCATGTCTTTACTGGCACTCAACAGATTTATGCCTTAACACTTTTAAACAAACCATCAACTATTATTTAGAATATGGTTGCCCTGTATTTGTGGAATTTTAGATGCCGATAAGGCATCTGAAAAGATCAGTCAATGAACATGTTTTATAAAGGTAATCAATGTATAGTTCATATCCCAGGTAAGCAGTATAACACATAGTTGTACTATATGCATTGGGGAAGTGTAGAATCTAATTTCTTCCATGTAACCAATGGACCTAGGTGTTCTTACACCTTTTTATTGAATATATACATGGACGATTTAAATCATATGTTGGGTAAATATCAAGTGGGGCTCAATTTGCCACTAAATCATTTATTTCTTAACAATTTTAGCTTGCTGATCACATGTCAGTAATAAATCTTTCTTTCAAAGGTTTAAGGAAATTATTCAAGATACAAGAATGATATCATATAATACACATATATCAGCATGAATAGTTTTCCATGTTGCATTTTTCAAATTACTATGGCCTCCTTCTGTACTTCCTAATGGCCATGCTCTTGCATATGTTGTAAGTTATACTTATTTGGGAAATATCTTAAAATCATATCTATATGACAATGAATATATGATGAGAGATGGATTGGCCTGCAATTGAACAAACATTCCTTTACATAAATACAGAAATTGTTCTTTAAGATCAAAATTAGATCATTCGAATCTTACTGCTACACATTTTGTTGCACGCCTCTAAGTTAGTGACTGCATCAAAAGAAAATGAGTTGGTAAAGATCACAGTCTTCATTTTCTATTAAGTATTTGAAGATGGAACAGTGCTCTCCAATATGACTGTTAATTTCAATGTATCTACTTTTTAAGAATTAATGAGAAAGTATATTTTAAATGATGACAAGAATTTCCAATAGTAAGATTTGTACTTTGAAATCTCTGGAATTGGGATATTTGTTTTTTATCATCAGATTACCAAAACATGGAACAAAATTATTCTTTAAAGGTCTTACATAATTTTGTTCTTCACAATGACAGAACCATTTTCAATTGTTGTATAGATGTCTCTGTCTGTATAAAGACACTTGTGATTTATTTTGTTCAAAATACTATTATATTTTACTGTTGATGTAGGGACCTTGTAGTCTTATTTTCTCATTTCCTTGTTAAAACACGAATAAAATCAAATTATATAATGCTAATTTATTCATCACAATGACAAATGTACCACAAAAAAATTATCCAAGTGTAAAATTTTGACAAAATTAAAGTAAAAGAAATCCTTGGATCCAGGTTTTATATCTCAAATAGAAACAACACACAATAGGATAGTTTTTCAATTGTATTAGAAGCAATATATACTGCACATTTTTACATTCAACTAATATAACAAATACTGTTAGAGTAAAATAACTCTAACTGGTAACAACTGAATGAATTTTCTGACATGTGACAAAGGCTAAAAACTGTAAAGTGATACTATCAGGAATTGTTCATAATTTGTAACCACAGGTAAAATCTGTGATTAGAGGTTCCAACACTTTAACCGAATGAGTTCATCCTGCTCCTTCATCCACTCCAGTACTTACCTTTGTAACCAAACAATGCATATGGCAGGCATTTCAAGCAACTCTACCTTCATAAATTACAGCATTTTTGTTTTGACATTGTGTTCCAATCAGCTGTTTTTCAAGGTCCTGGTAAAATGATGTACAAGCAGTGGATCTCTCTTAAAATTGTTTTGTTTCAAAAGACTGAAATGTCTTGAAATCAAATACAATGAACGTTAAACAAGTAAAGTTTATATACAGAATTAAAAGTCATTATGACCTTCATCAACTCTTGTGTTGTTATTCTGTATGGGCTAGGTGACATTAGGTAGCTATTTTGTGTATGATACGAGCTAAGAGGAATTCATATTTAAATATAAAAAATGACTGAGAGGTACATGACTTTGAAAATTATTCAAGGAAATTTAACACAACTGGAATTTTATATTGCTGCAACTGAAAGAAATCAAAATGTTAATTTATACATTATTTTTCTAAGGAGACCAAGGTGAAACAATGGCTCAGGAAAAATCTTGTACACCTTTCTTCTTCAGCTTTCTCCTCCCACATATAGCAAACTACCAACAAGGTGTTTTCCAAGTCCCAGAGCAAATACAATTGCTGGACCTTACTGTATTCTTCTGACCAGATGACAGCAAGGTCAAAGGATAAGACATACATGCAATAAAATCCATTTCCAATTTCTTTGTTTGTGACCTTTCAAATGAGCACATTTCCTGCAAAAGTTCTTGAATATACCTCTCATTTTCATCTTATAACACAGCAAGTTTACAAATTGGTTCTAAAAATTTCTGCAAGTTAACATTCATCTTAAGAATGTATTCATAAATAAAAGTTAACTTGCAACAGTTTTCTTAAATGCATATTTGTGATAGAATCATTTTTATCTATAAATACAGTGAACACTTGATCAGAAAGTGATGAAATCAATATTGATAATTATTTTGTCTACAGAGAATAAGAATTTAAGAATAGGAAAGCAAGGTTAAGGCCATGATGAACACTGTTTGTTCATGACATCTTTGCAAATCTTTATTCTCTGTTATGATATGTAGACCATTAAATAAAATGACTCCATTAAAAATACCTGACTATTTCCAGATTTAATCAAAACTAAGGTAATATCTGATATTAAGCAATGAAACAACCAGAGAGAGAGAGAGAGAGAGAGAGAGAGAGAGAGAGCATGTATGTAGAGACAAGTATTGATTGAAAATCATGAGAGAAAACGAGGCAGGTTGTGAAAAAATTCTTAATGCAAGTAGATAAAGGGACAACTGAGCATTTGGACAAAAAGAGAGAAACTTTAACAGTGAGACAGAAAGAGAGAAATTAAATCTTAGCCTAACTTTAATATGGTTCTTTGGAATTTGTTTACATTTTAAATAGACAGATACCTGGTTTAGCTGATCCGATGTTTCCTCGGCTTGGGCTGCCTGTTTCTGGTGCTTTTTCACTAACTGATACAAGTTATGAGTAGCCCTGAAAAGAAAAGTAAAGCAAATTATAATCATGGCAGTTGAGCATTTGACTCATCCAAACAAAAAAAACTGGCAAATAAGAATGCAGGTGCTTCATTTCTATGGAATGTATGTGATGATGATGATGATGATGATGATGATGATGATGATGTTCGTCCTTCGGACTCGAAGACGACCATGACTTCAGATCTGGGCTGGTCTGTGAGTGCGCAGACGGCTGGTGAGGCCAATCTGCGCTCTAAAGAGTCTAGGGCAATGAGGACAGGGAATTGCCGGGGGCTGGATGGACAGAAGGTCGGCGCTGGCTCTGCTCTTCCTCTGCTGGCGTTTCTGCTTGGCCACGTTGATCCGGTGCTCTTCAAATGCCGGAATGTATGTACAATTTCACTGAATAGGTACACTGAACAAAATTAATCAAAAGTAAGTTTCAAATATGACTAGATCAGTAATTGTAAAACATGTTTATTCCCATTGCAGACCAAAAATTCAAAGATCGAACATATGAAAATCTGAAATATATGTCTTTCTAATTTAATTAATTTACATTTGGTGGTGTTTGTGCAATCATCCAAAAAAAGCTTCCCTGCATTGCATGGACAGAAGAAAAACACAACAAAAAACAAATCAATATGCCACAACTGCAAGTTGTTGTTATTGTTGTTATAGGGTTTAACACCATTTTTCAGCACAAGATAGGCTATACATGGCAGCCAGTATTAATGGTGGAGGAAGAACCCTGGAAAACCCCAGGAAGAACCACCGACCCACAAGAAGCTACTGGCAGGATTTCTCACGTACCCACGTTAGCCGAGCCTGGACTCAAACTCACGCAGACAGAGGTGAGATGGCAGTGATCCGTAACAATCAGCGCTTTAGACCACTCGGCCACTCGGGGCCCCACAACTGCAAGTTCTTGAGGCATACAAATAAGAAAGCAATTTATAAATCACACCAAATACAATATTTCTGATCAATGGGATTATGATCATTCTCACCACTGTGGAAAAAAAACACATGCCTAAAATTAGAAAGAATTATTATGTCTTACAACACTGCTTTAAATATTGCCGCACAGAGCATAATGTGAAAAGCATGTGCACTGAACCATATAAAATTGCAAATTTGTCAAAAATAAACGGTAATAATGTTATTAAAGTTAAAGAAAAACTATGAAAATATGTTGGTAGTCCAGAGTATCATGCAGTGCAAATAACTCACGATTATTCTCTCTCATTAACAAGATTATTATATGCTCATTTTTTTTTCCGTTAACTTTACATTGTCAGAATCGCGCAATATTTTGCGATTATTCTCTCCCATTAAGCAAATGGTTAAAAACAAACGTGATCTTTTCTAGAACTTAACATTTAGGAAAAAATTACCCATCCATTTGAGGGATTTAACAAAAAAAATATGGCACAGGCTTGAAAATATGATGCACATATTTTGTGAAATTGTTTGATTTTGTTGCATGACTTCTTAGAAAATAGTGCCAATACCACAATCTTGCAACCAAGAAGACACAATGAATTAAAGTTCTCGTGTAAAGTTACTGTGCTAAGAATATTCATGAATATGGGACCTGGAATACTATAAAACTATGTAACTTTATAGTATTCCAGGTCCCATATTCATGAAATTCTTCAACTAGAGGGGAATTCAAAACTAAAATTTTAACAGCTTATAATGATCACATGAACTGAAAAACAAGAGGTTTCTAAATAACAGTATTTTTGCAATCAGATATCTGTTAAATATGTATAGCTTATTCTGTAATAATTTAACAATTATGAAATAATTAAACAATTATTAAACATCCAATGAAATAACAATATAATAATTAACAATTATTGCTAGCAAAGTAATTTGGAGTTCTGTGAGTGGACACCCAGACTGAGAAGTCTGATGAATGAAAAGGTTAGATCACTCAGATCTGGCAGTATGCAACACAACATAATCAAAATGAGATACCAAGAAAATCAACAGCTTTGTTCTTCACTAATTCCTTACCATTTCCAAGGTATAAAGGCATTACTACTTTGCATTTTTTATTTGCAGTTTAACAACAAAATAAACCAGCAAGTCAAACTTTGTTAGAGTAACTAAGCTAGCTGAAAAATATACAGTACAGCCTGTCTTGAAAGGCCACATATTCTGCCAATAAATAATGGTCTCTTAGGACTGGTCATGCCACTATAGAATCAATAAATCTGTGCTAGGAGAACCTGGTCTCTCAAAACAGGTGGTCTCTCATACCAGTGAGCATTAATTTTGGTATTTTCACAAGAAAATAAACTCAATCTAACCATCTCTTCAAACTGCAGATGTGCTAAGCAATGGCTGGAGAATTTGGTGCAAAGCATTGGCTGGAGAACATTGTTGCTAAGTCAGAGAACATGGTTGCTAAGCAATTGGTTGAGAACTTGGTTGCTAAGCAATGGTTGGAGAACTTGGCAGCTTAGTTTCTTTGTGACATGTCTTATTTTAATTGTTCTACTGCAAACTTTTACATCTGGGCAACATGGAATCCTATAATTAAAAATTCTCTAAAGTCATCAATCTTTGGCTAGTGTCAGGCATCCCCAACACGAGTTCAAAGGTTAATTGGAACAAAAGTGTCTTGAGCTAGTCCAATGGAGTGACTGATCACCAAGGCAGTTTTCACTCTATATGATACACATATTTAAACCACTATAACTGTCATACTGTTAGTTCAATCTTTATAGATTTTCATCGTGTAACTTGTATGTATGTACGAACATACGTACATACATATGTATGTATGTATGTATGTATGTATGTATGTATGTATGTATGTATGTATGTGTATGTATGTATGTATGTGGGTTTAAAATCACATCAGTACAATCCCAACTATATAGTACCAAGCAAAACCTAGCCAACAAAAATAGCAAAATCATATGCCATACCAAAATCCTGAGGAAGACGACTCTCATCAACTTCAAGTAAATATCCTCCCTGAGACAAAAAGTAAAGATCTTGCAAAAGCTCAGAAAGACATAAAACTCAGAAGATAAAGGCAAGAAAGGGCATAAAAACGCCAAAGATAAAGGCAAGAAAGGGCATAAAAACTCCAAAGGTAAAGGCAAGAAAGGGCACAAAAACTCCAAAGATAAAGGCAAGAAAGGGCATAAAAACTCCAAAGATAAAGGCAAGAAAGGGCATAAAAACCCCAAAGAAAAAGGCAAAAAGGGCACAAGAACTCCAAAGATAAAGGCAAGAAAGGACACAAAACCTCCAAAGATAAAGGCAAGAATGGGCATAAAAACTCCAGAGATAAGGCAAGAAATGGCATAAAAACTCTAAAGAGAAAGGCAAAAAAGGGCATAAAAACTCCAAGATAAAGGTACAAAGGCATGAAATCTCCTTTGATAAAGGCAAAGAAGGCATCAAAACTCCAAAGATAAAGGCAAGAAAGGGTATAAAAACTCCAAGATAAAGGCAGGACAGGGCATCAAACTCCAAGATAAAGGCAAAATAAGGCACAGCAGCTCCAAAGATAAAGGCAAAAGAGGCATAAAAATGCCTAAGATGTTAGGAAAAAAGGCATAAAAACTCCAAATTAAAGGCATAAAGGCATAAAAACTCCAAAGATAAAGGCAAGATAGGGCATAAAACTCCAAAGATAATGGCAAAAAATGTATAAAAACTCCAAAGGCATGAAAGATCATAAAAACTCCAAAGATAAAGGCAAAAAGAGGTATAACAACTCCAAAGCTAAAGATAAAAACAGCAAATTCTCATAATACTAGGTCAAATATTTCTGCATAAACTAAAATCTCATAAATAATCCCACACCTTCTCAGTTAGAACACTATCACTGGATACATCTGAATCTGCAAGGAGCATGCTAATGCAGAAACTTATATTCTGACTAATACGATAACTTACATTTTGATTCTCCCTAGTTCCAGCGTTTTCTTTGCAGCAGTGTTTTTGATATGTGTCCATGTTGATTCCCATTTTACAGCCTCGCTTTGGGCAGCATCAAGTCGAGTTTGCAGCCCGGAAAGCTGATTGTTATATCCCAGAATCTCATTGTCTTTTTCCTTGAAATAAAGGTTAAACATCTGTTGTTTTAAGATTTTTAATGGTAAATTTGATTGAAGAAACATGTAAACACTCAAGAATATACATTGTAAATTGATATCAGAGTCAACAAGATTTACTTCAAAAACTGTATCTGTGTGAATCTGTGTTTGTAGCTGGTTGAATTAATTGACCTCTCATCAGAATATCTCAGCTGATGACTAAATGCAACACAGATAACAAAATAAGACATAATCTTACAGTAATTATATTTTCATAACCAAAATGAATGTATCATATTCAGCTAAAGAGCATGGGCTTATACACGAGTATATACGGTATATCATATTCAGCTAAAGAGCATAGTATGCAAAAGAAAAATACTAGAAATTTATATACCTGAAAAGACAAACTTGGGCATTTCTTCAGTTATGAGAAACAAGCAAAATATTTCACTAGTACACCTGTACTTTAATGTATATTATTTATACAGGATTAGAGTCATATCTACAGTGGACAAATAATCATTTAAATTGTCACTGCAAATTATATACAAAATAAATATCTAAAGAGGATACTATGAACTGTATGAAAAATATAAAACTACTTATATGTTGTTCTGGGCTTGAAAATGTGTTTAATTTCTATTTGTCATGCAAGATATGAGACAATAATGTCACTATAATTTATATTGTTTGTTTTTAAGGATACAGTAACTGTCATACCCAACCATCACCCCTCTCAGCATGAACAGACACACAGATCTAATAAAAACAACAATCTTTAACATGGCATTTCAAGTTTCATCAATGCTGTTATTAATAATTTTGCCACAAACAAGAGATCATAGAGAGTGAACTGAGGCATGTTATGTTGTTCATGGTCACTTGAAACAGCTCATCAGCACTGAGGTTTGAACTCAAAACCCACTGGCTGCAAGTCAAATGCTATACTGACTGAGCAAGCTGCAAGCCCCTGTTGATTTCAAGAATGTATTGTGTTAATATAAGCTAAAGTTTTACCTCTATATATTTCATCAGATTCTGTCTGTGCTTTTCAATAACCTCTTGGTTTTTCTGATCATTTTCAACCAGATCCTGTTAACAAAGAAATTGTAGATGTGAATGTTCTGGAGATTAATTTTGAAATGCTTACTACTTAACAAATACGCTGGAAGATTTTCCCAACATGGGAGGTAGTCAGAGCTTCTTTCTGTTACTAATCTTTAATACAACATTCATACAGATTGAAATAACAACAGAAAATAAAATGAATAAATCTTTTATTTTAACAAACTCATGTTTCAGAATGACCTATCATATATTTAAAAAAGAAATCAAAAACATGGCTTAAGTATGGGTATTCTTGACATAAAATCTACCAGTGTTTTTCTTTTCCATTTGATATCAACAAAATGTAACAATGTAAATGAAATCTTTTCTTCTATAACATCCTCTGCTACACATATGAAACAGTGTTGATTCTCATTTCATTTCAGATGAGCTGGAGATTGGTATCATTAACAACCATAGTTCCAAATGATGATGTTATGATTAGCAGTCATAGTTCCAAATGATGTTATCATTAGCAGCCATAGTGCCAAATGAGGTTATCAAAAGCAACCATAGCCCCAAATGATGTTATCATTAGCAACCATAGTTCCCAATAATGTTATCAATAGCAACCGTAGTTCCAAATGATGTTATCATTAAAAACCATAGTTCCAAATGATGTTTTTGACTTCAGTAGTATGAAAGCTGTAATTTTTATTGGTGAAACAAAAGGTCAGCAGAACATGACCTCTACTGGTACCTGACATTTCTACTTATTGATATGCAGATTTCAATTTAATCAGATTGGTACAAAACACAATTATGATTTTTAACGAACAGGTGGTATATGAACAATAAAAGTGTCCCATATATAGTCATTCATAAGTTGAGTCCAACTGCAAACAAAACAGACCCAAATCTGCCATTGCATAATGTGCCAGCAGATCAGGGTCTATGTTGTTTGTTCTATTGCTTACTCCTAACAAACTGCATATACTCAGATCTTCAGGTGCAGTATGTGATGGCAGATCTGGGTCTAGGCAGTTTGTAGATAAACTCAACTAATAAGTGAGTATATACCATATATAAATCTATTTGAAATATGTCACATTTGCCAACATTACTTCATGAGTAGCTGTCAGTGTATCATGGCGAGCAATAATGTCCCTCATTTCCTGAAACTCCTCCCCAGCCTCCAAAACCTTCTCCATGTATTTGTGATATATTGTGTAATTCTCTAGTTTCCTCTGAAGCTTCTCCTTCTCTCTCAGCAAGATATTCGTGTCATCATTTAATCTAAAGGTATAAGAAAAACGAACACCAAGAAATTTTGGTATGAACTCCATTTAAATTAGCATTGTTTAGTAATGATGATGATGACAATGAAAACACAAACAAAAACAATAAAGATAGCAAAAATGGAAGCAGTTAGAAGACAGAAAAACTGGTCTATAAACTGGTTTATTCTGACACATTTTGTTCACTTGCTCATGCATTACTTCTAAGCCTGTAAGGCATTACTTCTAAGGCTGTAAGGCATTACTTCTAAGGCTGTAAGATCATATCCAGTTTGAGACTTTACAAGCAACAGTGTCTGAGAAACACAATTAAACATCAAAAGGTATAGAATCTTTGAGGTGTAAAATGTAGGTCAAAGTGACCTACTTTTATCATTACATCATATTTCTCAGGAAGCATACTTAAATAAAATTTCATGACTGATCAAACTTTGGTGCCTATGATGCTCAAATAAACTTAATAAATGCATGTTGTCTCTTAAGCCTGAAAACTAGCATAACCTACATTGGTACAGATTTGAAGTGTGCCTCAAGAATAAATCATGTAGGATGTGTTATGACTCTGTGAGTAACAGTGTCAATGAATCTGACTGAAACATAAAAGGTGTACATTATTAACTGAGTATGAAAATTAGGTTCATATTGACAAGCATTGGACATTGTGGTGCAGTACTTAGGATGTATGCACATATCTTACTTCGTGATAGTACAAGCAATAATGTCCTGGAAATGAACCAAGACAAAGAGTGTACATGATGTCATTGCCATATAAAAGTAGGTAACAGTGACCTATTTTTGGTATGGTGATTTAGTGACTCCCCAAAGATGCATGCATATATCTATTTTCATGACTGTACAAACAACAATGGTCAAGAAATGCGCATAAATGTAAAAAGGTGTACATGATCACTGAGGGTTGAAATGAATGTCATTTTGACCTACTTTTGATATGGTGGTATAGTGTTTCTTTGGGTCTAGTTAAGTACTCCACAGGATGTATGCATGTATAAAATTTCATAACTCAATCTTCATTCCAGAAAAGGAAATGTTAATCCCTTGGGTCCCTACATGGTCAGAAAATGGCAACATTTACAAATGGTCAGAAATGATGTCATTTGCAAAAGATGCAGAAGTTACCAATATACTGTTTCTTGTTTATGCAAGAAAATTTAAACACCTTTTGTTATCAGACTCCTCTGCTATTGGCCTTTCATACCAGGAATTTATTTCCTAATGTGTGAATAACCATCTCCTTATAGAATTTTTTTTTTGATACCTGAGTCAAAATCTTTCTTCCCTGAACAATGTTTTCTATTCATGATCATCAATTGTGCTCTTGATTGGTGAGCCCAAGCTCACAAAATTTATTTTAAAAAATGCCTGACAGTCGATGATATTATTGTCGTATGATGTTTGCAAGAAGCACACTCCAATAAGTAAACCAACATGCAGTTTGCTCCATTCAGTCATCTAATATCAACTATAGCAATCTTTTATCTTTATTTTCTTGGTACCTTTCTATGAACCCTACAGGCACCATTATGGCAACTTTTATTGTGCCAAGAATTAACAATATGGGCCAATGGCTTAAAATGACACAACCTAGAATGAACAATGATGACTGTACATGCAATAGTGTCTGAATATAATGAACAATGATGACTGTACATGCAATAGTCCATGAGAAAATGACCTCAATTAAGAGGCCTACACTAATGACTGTAATAGCAATAGTCTGATAAAATGACTTAAATTTTTAAAATCCTACACTGACGACTGTACAAGCAATAGTGTCTGAGAAAATGACTTAAATTTAAAAGCCTATAATGATGACTGTACATGCCATAGTGTCTGAGAAATGGACTTAAATTAAAAGGCCTCCACTGATGACTGTCATTGCAATAGTTTTGAGAAACAGGGTTAAATTTAAAGGCCTAAAATGATAACTGTACATGCAATAGTGCTTGATAAACTGACTTAAATTTAAAGGCCTACATTGATGACTGTACATGCAATAATGTCTGAGAAAAAGACTTACATTAAAAAGCCTACACTGATGACTGTACATGCAATTGTGTCTGAGAACTGACCTAAATTAAAAGGCCTCCACTGATGACTACACATGCCATAGTTTTTGAGAAACAAGGTTAAATTGTCCAAATATCTGAAGTGAGCAAATATTTTGTAAATAAAGAAACAATTCAATAAGATTTTAAATATCATTTTGTATTGGTGCTCTGTGACCATTTCTCACTTCATGGAAAATTATTGAAAAGTACTGTAATCAAAACAATGGTAAACTTGGTTACAACTTGCCATCATCTTGCATCTAATACATGATTATGTTTCAAGGCAGGATCTTTTTCATTAGGATTGATTAATTTACATTTTAGATGCAAAACTTCATTTTCAATGCAACATCTGTACATAACCTTCTAAAATTTTGTACCAAATAAAACTACAGCATTAGGAATACAATTTCAAATTTCCATCAGAAGACATGAGACACTCTTACCAAGTGAATTTAAAATAAATTAGGTTTATGCACACAAAATATTCTGAAACAAGAGGCCAAGGTGAGATTACTCACTTACCTAACCTCTACCTAACAGTCAAAAGCAAGAGAAATTGCCCAAGAAATAAAAGTCAGAAGGGTACTTTCTGTAAAAAGAATGTCTTCTAATGCTGTGGACTGAATAGGTTAAGAAATCAATTATGTTAATGTTTATCTTTTTTTTGTATCTTCATCCTCCATATTTCATGACATATTGATACCAGTTGTCCAACATTAGTTGGTGAAATTCTCCAATGGTTTTATTGAAATAAACTTGTTTAAATGATTTATTTTACTGTTGGTATTGGCATCCATATTTGACAGTGAATCAGCATCACTTGGATATGTTAAACACTCCTTCATTCTATGGTGTTTTCTGCAGAATTTGATCAAATTCTGCTAAGTGACTTTTGAGAAAGCCATATGAAGGTTTATCTATTTCTTAGTAGTGGCGGCCATATTAGATGGCAGATTGGCAACATCTGCATTTAGCTGAAAGCTCCTAATGCCAGGATGCTTTTTATCAAATCCGGTCCAGCTTTGTTCAGTTTTATTAACAGAAGAAAACACATTTAAAGGTATTCTATTTTTAGTATTCTCTGTCATATCTGATGTCAGATATTTCTATAAAATTGAAAGCTGTTTAGACCAGGGCACTTTCTGACAAATTCTGTGAAATTCTGTTGAGTAATTATTGAGAAGTTGTTGTTTAAAGGTTGTTATATTTCAGCAAAGGTGGTCATATCTGATGGTAGATCAGAATTATTTCTACAAACTTGAAAGCCCTTCAAGAATTCATTCTTTTAAATTTGGTAAAATTCGGTTAAGCAATTTTTGAGAAGTCATTTAATTTTTTTTTAAATAATGGCAACCATAGTTTTAATGGTGAACTGGCATCATTTACAAGTACAAATGTGGAAAGTCCTTTATGCATAGATCAGCATCATTTGTAAAAATTTCAAAATCTTTTGTGCCAGGATGCCTTCTGTCAGATTTGGTCAGAATATGCTGATCAGTGTTTTTAAGAAGTTGTTCAAGGTATTTCTATTTTTTTTTTAGTACATGTAGTAGTAACCATATCTGATGGCAGATCTGCATCATTTCTAAAAAGTCTGACTGGTCTATAAGTGGTTTTTGAGAAGAAGTAACAAAATGATGATTGCAAACAGATTACAAATAACACCTGATGCATGATGGGTAAAGGACCATGCAATAAACTCCCTTAGCTTTAGGACCAGAATAAACAAAGGATTCATTAAAGATCAAAATAATTTCTATCAAATGGTACAAAATTGAAAAGTGTTTCTCAGTGAAAATACTTGTGAGTATTGTGTATTTCAAAATGAAATAATTTGAATTACTAATGCATTTGACATACATTTTAAAAATATATACTGCAACAGAATATTCTGGATTCAATTATGACATCAACATGAAATGCTAACCAAGATATCAATAAAAAAATGTCAGCATAATCAATGGCATCAAGCTTTAGAGAAAATTCTTCATAAGTATGAATAATAAGAAATATTTGAAAGGTCTGCACTAATTAAGCAAGTAATACTAGTAATGGGCATGTGTCTACAGCTAAAGTGAATGAATAAAATACCAAACCTCTCTATTTCTTTATCCTTTTGTTTCTTCATGTCTCTTTCATCATTGGCTTTCTTAACAGCTCTTGCCCTTTTTGAGTCATTTTCCTGTTTGAAATAAATGTTAATCAGTTGCACTGTATGTGACCAGCTTTAGCTGCAATGGTCCCTAACTGTAAGCTATTTTGAGAGTGCGTAAAATAACTTCCAATAAAATAGCTGGTAAAATAGCTCCAAGAAACTAATGTTTCTTTTATGTAAATACAATTCCAACTCTAAATAAAATTTATCTATGTCTATGGCTAACTACAGGAAACCTCAGTTAATGCTGTCCCTGATACAAGACAGGAATGGTCATATGGTCATGGATTCCATTTTCCTGGTTGAATTTGATTTTTTGACATTTTTGCTTTATTTATTTTGCCTTAATGTACTTCTTGACTTATATAATCTATAATGATCTAATTTCACATAAAGAATAGTTATTATGATGCGGCTTTTCTAAGAACATACTAAATATAACACAGACTTGTATATAATGTAGTCCATGACAAACAATTCTTGACCAGAACACAGTATTCAATGAAAAGGCAGTCCTGGCTAGAACACAGTATTCCATGATAAGACAGTCTTAGCTAGAACACAGTATTCCATGAAAAGGCAGTCTTGGATAGAAAACAGTAATCCATGAAAAGGCAGTCTTGGCTAGAACACTGTATACCATGATAAAGCAGTCTTGACAAGAACATGGTCTTCCATGATGAGGCAGTCTTGATTAGAACATGATATTCCATGATAAAGCAGTCTTGACAAGAAAACACAGTACACTGTATACCATTATAAGGCAGTCTTGGCTAGAACATGGTATTTCATTATAAGGCAATCTTGACTACAACACTGTATACTTGATGGCTACATTGAGATGCATTATAGTAGTGACGTTTTATAATATCCTATAAACTCCAAAAACAATTAATCAACAAGTAGGAGTATTATACCTGTTTTTTAAATTTGTATTTTCAGAATCACACTTTAATTAGATCATTCTACAAGCAACACAGACCCAGAACTGCCTGCGCATAATGCACTGGGAAATCTGGGTCTGGGCAGTTTGTAAAGACTAATTAACAGAACAAATAGCACAGACCCTAATCTGCTAGCACATCATGCAATTGGAGATCTGGGTCTATGTTGTTTGCAGCTGGATCTGATACATATGTAGATCGATACAGTAAATGGTGCATGCATGACAGAAAATGATGCAATATATGTAATATGACCCTCTGTAGCTATCTGTACTTCATGTGATCCAGGATAATCCCCAAAAATTAATGGCCTCTAGAAATGACTACAATAGTTATTTGTATTCATTATGGAAAATTACATTAATAGTTTTTACACCAATCTTGCTATTAGCTATTATTTTCATCCTGGTGTAATATATTTGAACTAGGCAAATATCACACAAATAAGATCAGTTCTTTGAAAAAAATTACTCTGAAAAATAGTAGTGATTGATACAACAGCAATGTGTAAAAAAAGAATTTGAACTTGTCAGTCTTTCACTTCTATAAAACTGAAGGTCCCAATTCAAGGATTTTACATACTGTAAACATGATGACCTGGCTCCATAGTCACAAACATTTCTGAGCACAGAAACTGAACATGTATTCACTCCAAAAGTAAAATTTATTTTTCAATTTTCAGAGATATGGCATGTATGCAGACATACAGAGAATCAGATACTCCTAAAATTTTTTTGATTTTACTCTCTTTTACCATAAAGTTATAGAAACACAAAATGTCTGAAATTTTAGCAAAAGATGAAATTTTCTGCTCAAGCGGTTTTGTTATTTTGGGACCCAGTTGACCCACCTGGAACAAATACTTTAAATGCACCAATCTGATTATTATTATTATTATTATTATTATTATTATTATTATTATTATTATTTAGGTTTGCATTTTAAAAAATTCCATTAGCAGCCAAAATTATGTCAATAATCAAAATTTGTTTGTAATCAACATGTTTATTCACTGTAGCAAACAAATTTGGAAAAATCAGAAGCCAAATTTGATTCTTATATTAAAATTAACAGCCATCTAGGAAAATTACTAACTATTTGGGAAACTCAGTAGTCAATACTGACATTTATCATATGTCACTATCACTGTCAATCATTATTGGATTTAGCATAATGACAATATCAGCCAAAAATATAGATCATTGATTTAATTAAAAAAAACCTCACCATAAGGCCCACATAAACCTATTTCTAATTCAATACAATAACTGACCACTAATACAGAATAGCATGTTCACCATTATCAACAGTGTCCTCAGCATTAATATATTTTAATTGATATATGTTTGTCAGGTACAAACAGCAACTGCCTACGTGCAAAGACAGGTGGAAACCCCCCCAAAAACAATGGAATTTTCCATGAGCCATAGACTTGACATTGACACTTGGCCAGGCACATGTCTTCAGAGTATTTTGCACAAAATGATGACAGCCAATTTTACTCCTGAAATACTATAAACATCATTATATTATTGTGATGATATTGCAAAGATGTGACAATACTGCAACAGAATAATACCACTAATAGCCAATTGCTATTTTGGTTTCCACTAATGGGAACACAATTATTATTATTGTTGTTGTTAGTTATTCTGCTTTTAAAGATATAAAAGCTGTTTAAAATTCACCTTTAAAAATTTATCAAATTTTAATAGGGACTCCTTCAGCTGATATTCTTTTCTTTCCAGCTCTTCTCTCCTCTGCTGCAAGCTTTCCATCTTCATTTGAAACTCCTGCGAATAAAATGCGTAAATGTTTATCAGACATTAACTACATGCATTGTTGACTTATTCCAGACATAATCAACTCTCTAAGATATGTAAACTCTGACATAGGTAAACTCGCAGATACATAAACTTGCTGAATTTTAAATGAACTGTAAACATGTGCACAGACTATTTTTCGATCTTTAAACTGAAAGCACCCACAGTATGTAGTTCCACTTCTCCTCTCAAGTACGTGTATACCGTATTTTCGCGCATATAAGATGCACCTAATTATAAGACGCACCCGTATATGAAACGCGGGTTTTGATGATTTGTGTAAACAAAAATTACATAAGACGCACCCATATATAAGACGCGGGTTTTGACGATTTGTGTAAACAAAAATTACATAAGACGCACGCGGCCTAGCCATCTGCCGCACTGAGCAATTTATATCCAGTGGTTTCCTTTCCTTTATCATAAATGAAAATTTGTCAAATGTTTCATCACCCGTCGGATGTAAACAAGGCTTCATTACCATTTTTAGTTTAGATCAAAGAATTGTCTGAGGCAGGACCGCAACGATTATTGTTTATTCTTATCTGCTGCCGGGCCAATAGCGGATGGGTTGAGTACCTGGTATCTAGATTCTAGAAACAATAAACGCCAGATGTAAAGGCGGCTTCATTGATCTGCTAGGCCAAGTCTTCAGCGAGTGGGATTAGTACCGTACATAGACCAATAAATGCCCGATGTATGCGGTTAGCATATATAAACGTGGGAATAGTCTCTTGTTACCGGTATATATAAATGAGAGATCAATTTGCTTAGTATTTTTAAAATTTTTAAAATTGTCACGATGCCGAAGCGAAAATCATATACGGCCGACTTTAAATTAGACGTCATCAAGTTTGCCAAGGAGCGTGGCAACAGAGCTGCTGGAAGAGAATTTGGCTGCAGCGAGAAAAATGTACGTGATTGGAGGTTGGATGAAGAGGAGATTAAGAAGATGAATCCAAGAAAACGAGCTAGTAGAGGTAGAAATGCAAGATGGCCGAACTTGGAAGAAAATCTAGCCAACTGGGTGCGTTCGCAACGTGACAGTAACTGTGCCATTTCAACGATAGCGATCAAATTGAAGGCTCGAATTATTGCTACAGAAATGAAGATCACAGACTTTGGCGGCATTGTCAACTGGGTTTTCAAGTTCATGAAACGGAACAATCTTGCAGTCTGGTCACGTACAACTGTTGGACAGAAGCTTCCGGAC